>JAUELG010068680.1:0-11047 GCA_031471515.1 Dendraster excentricus | reverse complement strand
GAAATTGTTGACGGAATGGAACGCTAAAGATGTTACCTTTCTATAATCAAAATATTAGTTTTGGGTGGTGGTACACTGACAGATGCCCGCCATACTGCATCGAGTATTAACGACCATATAGAAATATGACTCCAACAATGCCGTTGTAACGACCCACCGTGCGCCATTGTGAGTGTGCGTTCAGCAGTGTATAGAGAATAACTAGTAGCTATGACGGGCATCATGTGTCTTCATTATTGCAAGCACTCCGTTCCGTTATTTCTGGGCCACCCTGTATAGAACGCTTACCGGTACGTTTAATTGTAACCACGGGCAGGTTCAATAACCTTTATAATCAAAGAGATTCCGGAATATGACATGGCTAACATCCGGATTACGTAAAAAATAAACAACAACAAACAAAAAAGAATAAAAGAGTCCAGAAAGCAGATTTAGTTGACAAATTATAATGATTCATAGGTACATAAATAACACACTAATAAAGTGGCGGAAATCGTGATGTCTCGATTGTGGCAAAAATATTTCCGATTACCGTAGCGTGGTCTGGCTGATTCGGGAAGAACCGGAGGAAGAAGAAGACGAAGAAGAACAACAACACAAGCAAGACTTGCTAGAAGACGCCAAGAAGACGACGAACAACATCAACTACAAGAACACCAACCCCTGAACACCAGACAATAAACAACTTTAAAGGGGCAGTACAGTTTTGGTAAGGCTGAACTTTAGTAACCAAACATCGACAGTGACATTATAAACTAATAGTCATAACTCCACCATGCTCAAAAGGTATACAACATTAAAAATGACTAAGTAAAAATCCTGTGATCATTAACAAAATAGCCTTCAAAACAAGAGGGTGCTTTCTAAAAAGGCGTTGGTTTCAACCATGTTCATACAAAATTATGCATGTGATGTTTTATTGAAATAATAATTAAATTCAGAAATCATCAACAACTATTAAATAGTTAAACTTGCACTTTCCAAACATTTTGAAAAGCGTTTTTTTTTTTTTTTAGAGTATTTCACAACGCTTTTGAAAGTGTTTGGAACATTTATTTGTTGATATTTTAGCCGTTTATGGGTCGATTTTAACAAAATAAAGTATATTCTGACATTCAAATTGCACCTTCTCTCAAATAAAAAATTAAGTTTTTTATTACCTCACAATTTTTTTTGTAATGGATCGATGTGCAGCGCCCACTTTACCAAAACTGAACTAAATCTTTAAGACAACCAAAGCAAGGAAGAAAACGTGGTATATAAAGCGGTTCAACGGTTCAACAAACCGGCGCTCATTTGAAGGCCATCGCGTCACATTTATGAGTAATGCGTATAATGATTCAAGACTACATTTCCTGTCAACACAAACATGACAAACTTTTTTATCAAAACAATTTTGTAGGACAAAAAACCTCAAGAGTCTCTAGTCAATGTCATCTTTATGTAATGTAATGCACATTACATTTGAAATTATTCAGCAGCTTTTGAAACAACATATTTTTTGGACAAATTATACGAATAATCACCAAAAACATAAAGCATTCATACTCGAATGCTAGAGAACAAATTGCACACATTCACGAATCGAATATCGCAATCGCAGTTATTCACACCCCTACCCCTCTCCCTCTCTTTCTGTTTGTCCCTCTTTTTATTTTCCTTTCTTCTGAATGATAATTATTTTGTTAATTACTTAAGACAAAATAACACCAAGGACAAGTACAAACCCGGAAATACGTGGGTTAAAAATATTGCTGAAAGTAGCAAAATCATCAGTGTTGCAAATAAATAATATATCGAATGATAATCATTAGGCCTATACTTCGCTGGTTATTTACCCGCGATTAAAAGCAGAGTAATTAAGGGGGTGTTCACATAGATGCTAAGTAAATTTTAGTACATGTACTAAGATGGTCTTAAATATTATGAAAAGCCATTAGTGGCTTGAAACAGTTGTGTAAAAGTTATGTTGAAATGCATACAATGTTAATTCAGATCATACGTATTTTCTAATTATCAAAGATATTTCTGGAATATTATGTGAAGATCATACAATTTAGAAAATATATATCATTTGAATCAGCATTTTATGCATTTCAACATAACATTTACCAAAGTTTTTCCAGACAGTAATGGCTTTCCATAATATTTAAAACCATCTTAGTGCGCTAAGATCAATTATGGTTCGTACAAGCCTTCGCTACTAAAATCCATGGATTAGTTTAGCCTTTGTGAAGCACCCCCTGGTAAGCTGAATAATATAATGCGGGGCGTCAAGGCGATGGGATGTGGTTATACTATTGGCCAACCTGTCTGGGGCACTATGCGCAAAATTGAGATAGGAAACGGCCGCGTAATTGCGTTTTCTGGTATTTAAGCGGATAACGTGGGTAGTTAAGATATTGAGCCGTTTAATCATTACTTATTTTTGTTTCGACTTCTTAAAGTTTCCTTCCATCGCATCACGTAGGCCCGGCATTAAAAGGAAATTCGTGGCAAGATCTGAATAACCACCGCCAAGACTCGGATATTTTGGTCTACGTAATAAACGCCTCGTTGCTGCGTGGTTAGAGGTTTGATTCATCTGTTTATTTATTGAAATAAATAATACTGGCAATATAAATACATAACAAATATGGGCATCATATTAATGTTTGTTTTTACCTACAAAATCTGTTTAATCTATTTCAAACATAGAGGAAACTGACTAGAAATGTTTAAAGGGAGGGTTGAGTATTGGTAAAACTTAACTTTAGTAACCAAAACGTGCACCATTACGGACAAAAGTAATAGTTATAACTTTACCATGCTCGAAAATTTTAAATAAAAAAAAAAAAACTACGTAAAACCCATGTTATAATTAAAAAATAACCGGGAACGCAGAGGGCGCTATTTTTAAACAAATAATTGGTTTTAGTATTTGTTCATACAAAATTGTGCATTTAATTTTTTGATTCAATAGAAATATCATCACCGATTTCTTAAAAACCTATTTAGATTTTCGAGCATTTTTTAATTTTTGTCTTAAAAGTCGAAAAACATCGCAAAGTGATGGCCGGACGGGTGCCTGACTAACCCTTTTGAACTAACAATATTCATGGGTATTTCAGCCGTTTCTGAACCGATTTTGATCAAATAAAGTATATATTTGTCATTAACATAGTATGTTCTTTCGAATTTGACAGTCAGTTTTGCATTATCTCGCAAATAAATTCGGAGTTTGGGGGGGGGGGGGGGGGGCACTTTGGGATATGCCGATACTCAAACCAACCTTTAAATTATTGCAAAAAAGCACCGGGAAGCCAACCCGAAATCTATTTTTTCCATAAAAAATAAACTACAAAGAATTAAGTGACCATGAATAGTTTTGATACCGAAATTTTTTTTGGTAAGACACACACGAAATTCATAACCTTGTGACTGACAATTAAATGTGTACTGTCTGTAAGTTACATAATAGTCAATGTAGACACAATCTACTTGCCAAAATGACTTACTTTTCTTATTTGTTCTATTTTTATTAGAGTTAAAAGAATTATAAAATAGACTGGAAGTGGTTTTAACCAAACTGTTTATCTAAAACTCATTGATAGTTTACAGGATGATAGCTAGCTGACTTCCATTAAAAGACAATTAATTCTTAGACTGAAGTCTACGAAAATAACATGCTATAAACAAAGAAGAAGGAAGTCGTTGACTCGTTGTATTCCACTCCCTTAAAAGATGCAGACTTTGTATGAACTGGTACTACTCCCTCTTGCGTTCAAATGGTTTGTAGGATTCTTTGTCTGCCCATCGCCCCTCCATGGACCTACAGAGTGGTGAAGTGTGATAAATATATTTTTGAATTTTTTTTCTTCAAATTTTGACTTTATTTTCAGTAAAAGCATAACAAATAATGTAAAAATATCAAAAATAGGAATAGGTTATCACCGTTATGTATTGGCTGAGATGGGCAATGCATGCACTGGTTTCTAAATTTAGGAATTTATAACACTGAGTACCCATTGAAGTAAAATTCATTCGGATGGGCATATCTCAACCAATGCGTAATTTATTCTTTTGATTTTCGGTATTTGGATTTTGTTTTGTTATGCTCTTTCTGTAAATGAAGTCCAAGTTTAAACATTCAAAACAAAAAAGTGTTATATAGATCCGCCGTCCACTCGCTGACTGATTTTGCGGAGGCGCACGTCAACTTTGTTTTTGTCTCGAGACTTATAATGAAAAGAAATTTGTTTCATTATTGAACCACAAAACTTGAAAACGGTTCGAAACTATAGTTGGAGTTTTGTTTCTATAACGTACATAATTATAATGGCATTAGTAGGCTATACGTGGGACTTGGGAAACCAATCGTGTTTTTGTTTTCTCTGTAATAATTATTTACGAGGCATTATTTTCCAGCATTATAGAAATGCACAATTATTTATGAAATTGTGAATTAAGAATTATGTGTTCAGTTTTTAATCCCCATATCCCATATGCGGCTATGCCTTTCAGTGTTTTGATTATGAATTGTTCAAAGTATCTGAAAGACAGAATAATGTTACATTTGCATCAATACTTATACAGATGTCAGAAGAAAGCTAAGGCCCGGAAGAGCCGATTCTGTTAAACATGTTAATAAAATTTTTGCTTTTTTTTTTTCTATCATAAAATAACATTTTAAAAACTGTTTGCTATACTTATTTTGACTGAATATAAAACCGCTTGAATCACAAGTTTATCATATCCTCGAATTTTCTGTCTGAACAGCAAAATCATTTACAGCAAAGTCATTACCAGTACGGCGGATAATACGTTACACATTTTGACATATAAATCCCCCAAACAAAAACAAAGATTTTCCTAATTTCTAATTAAAAAGCGGGTTAAAAAGTCGGTGTTCGGAGACTCTATCGAGATTAATTATTCTTTCCAGTAGAATTGCATAAACTGAACCAAATTCTTATGTAATCTGTAAGCCAATGCCGACTCGTACAGTGGTGGTTATGTTCCGTCGCGCATGCAAAGTTGCAAACTTTATGCAACGCAAACCAATCAAAAGCAGACCACGCCTTTCTATACTCGCACGCATGCGCTACGCGGCAACCCGTGAAAAGTTTTGTGACGGTGGTACTCGCACCATAGAAATATGACTCCAACACTGCCGACTCGCACCCATGTGTGTGTATCCAATGCCCCTAGCCCCTGCTACCAGCTCCAGCGCGCGCGCGCAGTGTAGCTTTACATCCCTATCGCTTCGCGGATGCACGCCCGGTTGATCTCGATAAATACTCCGCTCACGCTCGTGCGATGTGTAGCTAGCAAGCTTTTAGCTTTCACGGTAATCTCGCGAAACTTGCACCGTCTTCATTCCGATTCGAGCTCTGACAGCGGTCGGTTAGTGGTGCCAGCTAGGGACTTATCTGTACAGGGTCGCTCTTCACGAAGTAAACTTAGTGAATTGAATGCGGCCGGGTAGCAGGTTCCAGTTTCAGCTTTCTTCTTTTCTATCACCACCTAAATAGATTGCCACGAACTTTGTAACTAACTTGTGCTGAACTTTGATTGAGAGCTCTTCAAGATGCCGTCGGCGCTTTTGTGGCTTGTTGCCACGGTCCTGCCCGGGCTGATCGCTGGGCAAGGAGACGTATGGCAACTTGGTACCAGCGATGTGAGAACTGTTCAACCACCCCCGATACCCGCCGCTAATGCTGGTAACGGTCTCTGGGTCGGTGGAGCACAAGACGAGGCCGCGATCATCATTCGAAACACCGGCATATCGGTCCCTTTTGGACGTGAGAAAGCGGTGGACCCAAGCTCTGAACTGGTGATACGAGTTCGCGAGGGGGATCTGTGTACTGTTACTGTGCTACCTAACGATCCTCTTTCTCAAATCCCAGGCCGACTCGTTCCATCCATGTTCCCTTGTGACTTTGGACCAGGAGAAGTGAAATATGTGCATTTTGGATCTCGCAAGCCCCAACGTGACCGCGTGCGATTACAGCTGCGCTACGACACCGACACGAACACCTTCATTGTCCCGTTCACTATCGATGTCCGCGTTGAATCCAAACAGCTGGAAATTGTAACACAGAATGTGCCGCTTGAGGTTGAAAATCTGATGGGAGTGAGTGATGTGCTGGACGATAGCAAGTTGGAGTTCACCTACGATGCCGCTACACAGATCTGCCAGGTCACAGTGCTGAGTTCCAGCTCCGGACTACCACGCTACGGCATGGTGATCAACCATGACGAGCAAGGGCAGATGATTGATTGTTCCGACTTCTTGCAGCTCGGAATCCAGTACCAGCACACGGCAGCGACATCATCTCCTCGTGAGGATTACATCCCTCTCGTTGTCGAGCTGAAGGGTCTGGATGGCCAGGTCATCAAGACAGAGTACTTCCAGAGCATGGTGCGAATTCGCGATGGACTTGAAAACACGCCACCCAGCATCGATCGCCAGGCTTCCATGATCATGGAGGTAGACCAGTTTGTGATGACAGCCATTACTCCAGACCTTCTGGCAGCTGAAGATCTGGAAACGCCCAAAGACTTGCTGGTCTTCAACATCACCTCCCAGACCCTTGGACCTGATGATGGTATGATCGTGAGTACGGACGACAGGAATCAGCCCCTGTCATCTTTCACACAAAAGGATATAAGAGATCTTAAGATTGCCTACAAACCACCAGGAATCGACACAGACATTTCAACCTTCTACCAGATTGATCTTGAAGTTGTTGATTCAGAGCTTGCCACATCTGAGCCATTCACCTTTATGATTGTTGTCAAACCCAAGAACACTCTTGCTCCAGTTGTCACCACCAACACAGGGTTGACTCTCTTTGAGGGTCAGTCACGTCCAGTCGGTGGCCAAAACCTCATCATCTCTGATGAAGACAATCTGCAGGATGTCATCCTTGCTCCCGTCAACGGATCCAGGTATGGTGAACTGAGAATCGGTAGCCAACGCATCAAGCAGTTTACTATTGGAGATCTCCTAGAGGGTGCTGTCACTTATCATCATTATGGCACAGACACATACAGTGACAATATCATCTTCCGTATGACTGATGGACAGAACGAAGTCGAATTCCTCTTCCCCATCACCATTGCACCTATTGATGATGAAGCCCCAATCGTCGATGTCAACACTGGAGTCGTGGTGAACGAGGGAAGTGAGGTTGCCATTACCGAGTACGTTCTACGAGCTACGGACATTGATTCTGATGACACCCAGATCCGCTTTGTTCTTGAGCAGCCGTACTCTGACATGGGCAGTCTTTTCCTCCGTCAGGTTGATATCCCTGTTGACCCACAAAACTGGATTTCGCAGGGAAATTTCTATGAGCGTGAAACCTTTGAATTTTCACTTCAAGACATCGTCAACGGTCGCCTCATCTACAGACACAATGGCGTCCACAACCAAGACCCGGTCTTCGACAGGATTCTGTTCCGCGTTGTTGACAGTGCTGAGCCTCAGCCTAACGAGTCACCAGTCCAGGAATTCCTTGTGAAAGTTATGCCACAAGATCTGCAGCCCCCTACCCTGTATCCAGGTACTTCTCTACAACTTGTTGTTGACGAATTCCAGCTCTCTCCTATTGTGAGGAAGAGTCTCCGCTACCAAGACTTGGACAGTAACGATCGTGACCTCAAGTACACCATCATCTCACCTCTCACTGATACAGATCTGAACAACCCTCTGCCTACTGGTGAGATCGTACTCACAGATGAGCCAGATACTCCCATCACCATGTTCACACAAGCTCAAATCAACCATCTTAAAGTTTCATACAAACCACCGAGCACTGAACTGGGAATTGCCGTTCGTCTGATCGAGTTCCAGTATGTGGTGCAAGACACGCAAGGAAACATGGCAGCTCCTCAGAAATTCCTGATCTTCCTCCGTCCAGTTGACAACAAGCCACCAACGATAACCAACACTGGAATCCAGGTCTTTGAGCGAGGCACAATCACCATTGACCAAACCATGCTTGATGCCACTGATCCAGATACAGACCGGAGCTCAATCCGTGTTGTCATTGTTCAAGCCCCTGCATATGGAACCATTTCTCTGGAAGGTATTCCTCTGGAAGCAGGAGATGAGTTCACCCTGGGTGATATTGAGCAAGGTTTCGTCCAGTATGTGAGCAACGGAGCAGAGGAATCTGGTGATACTGTCAATCTCGAGGTCACCGACGGCGTACACGTTGTGCCTATTGTTATCCACGTCAATGTCAACCCCATTGATGATGAAGCACCAACACTGGACCTACCGCCTGGCACAATCGGTTCATTCCTTGAAGTCCAAGAAAATTCCTTCAGTCTCATCACATCCAATATACTCAGCGCTTCTGATCCCGACACTGAAGATCTCCTTCTGACCTTCATCGTTGACAGGCCACCAGCAGATGGCAGAATCGAAAGCAATGGTATTCCCACAGACCTGTTCACACAACAAGATATTGTGAATGGACTTGTCCGATATGTTCACACTGGTGGCGAGATTGGACCTACCAAGCGTGATGACTCTTTCAACCTTACATTGTCTGACATGTCACCTGATTGGGTTATTGGCGGAAATCAGATTTCTCAAGTCGAGGTGTTTGTAACCATTCTGCCTGTTGACAATCTTGCACCAAATGTCACTTTGATTAACCAGTTCTACGTCAATGAAGCAGGAAAGGGAAATATCAACATGACGCATCTCCAAGCACCTGATGTAGATACTGAAGATGATGATGTTCTCTGCACAATCGTCACCAACCCTAATGTTGGATATCTGGAAAATATTGCTCCTGCTCCTGGTTCGGAGAAGTCGCGTGCTGGTATGCCAATCAGTGCCTTCACCATGAAGGATCTCCGCCAGAATCACATCAACTACGTCCAGAGCATCCACCAGGGAGTCGAGCCAGAAGAAGACCAGTTCACCTTCCGCTGCACTGATGGTGTCAACGAATCCAACAACTTCTTCTTCCCCATCATCATCGATCTTACCAACGATGAAGAACCACAAGTCTTTGCTCGTGAGCTGATTGTCGACGAGGGAGGAAGGATGAGGATCGATGCTCCTATTCTCAATGCTGAAGATGGCGATATTCCTACAGACGAGCTCCACTTCTTTATCGTCAGTCCACCAGAGCATGGTATCATTGTCTACGCCCGCACTGAGGGCGAGATCCCCATCCTCAACTTCACCATGGAGCAGATCCTGACTGGCAATGACATCATCTACGTGCATGATGACTCTGAGACCACCGATGACTCCTTCACTGTTCTGCTCACCGATGGCAAGTACGAGGTCACCAAGGAGGTCATCGTCATGATCATCCCCAAGGATGACGAGACTCCCCGTCTCACAATCAACGATGGGCTCGACATCGATATCGGTGACGTCAGGCTCATCAACAACAGGATCCTGAAGGCCACAGATCTTGACTCTGCTGACTCTAACCTCACCTACACCGTTCGCTTTGGACCAGAGAAGGGCTTGCTGCAGAGGCTGGACAAGTTTGATGGGTCTGTTGTGCAAAACATTACCCTCGGCCAGAACTTCACCCAGTGGGAGGTCGATAACCAGCGCATCCGATATGTTCACACTGGAGACCAAGGCGGCCGTGACCTGATCAAGTTTGACATCACTGATGGAGAAAACCCACTTATCGACAGATATTTCTATGTAAGCATCGACCATATTGACAACGTCCATCCATCCATCATCAATGCTGGTGTGACGATGCAAGAGGGAAGCAGGATTACCCTGTCAACAAGCATCATCAGTACAAGCGATCTTAACAGTCCAGATGAAGACCTTCTATTCACCATCACCAGAGCTCCTACAAAAGGACATCTCGAGAGCACCGACAACCCAGGCATGCCGATCAACTCCTTCACTCAGCTTGATCTCGCCGGAACCAAGATCTTCTACGTGCACACTGCTGATGATGAAATCCGCATGGACAGCTTCCAGTTTGAGGTGACTGACGGCTACAACACCGTTACTCGCACTTTCCGCATCACCCTCACTGATGTTGACAACAAGGAGCCTGTGGTCCGCTACGAGACGGTCCGACTCCAGGAAGGAGAAAACAAGCTCATCACACCGTTCGAGCTGAGCATCGACGATCGCGACACCCTGGACGACAACTTCCTCCGCTTCACCATCACTCAACTACCAATCCACGGCAACCTCTTGCGCAACAACACAAAGCTGGTTACCGACTTTACCATGCATGACATTAACGAAAACCTCATCAGCTACCAGCACGATGGCTCAGAATCGACCAGCGATTCATTCTCGTTCATTGTCAGCGACGGCACGCACAATGAGTTCTACGTGCTCCCCGACATCACCACCCTGACGCGCCAGCCCCAGCAGGTCCCCATCGAGATCATCTCCGTTGACAACGGCCAGCCCCAGATTGTCGTGAACCGAGGTGCGCCAACCCTGGACGTGCTCGGGACTGGAGAGCTTGGCTTCATGATCACCAACAAGTACCTGATGGCGGAGGACCGTGACAGCGCAGACAACAGCCTGCTCTACGTTATCACCACCCCACCGCAGTATGGCTACCTCATGAACGTCGCTCTGGGAAATGTCTCCATCACCAACTTCACACAGGGTGAGTTACATCTATTTTCTAATAATTTATTTGAATGTTGTATGTAAAATAATTATTTGAATGGTTTTTGTTCAATGTTGTGTGAATGCTTGATAAAAAGATGGCACTGAGTGCCATTTTGACCCCCTATTTAAAAAAAAAGCCCCATGAAATCACTAAGTAGCCCCTAAACTCAGTATCTATGATATTTCATGTATGTGAGAAATATTTTATGATATCTACCAGATTGAAAATGTAGTCCCCGAAAAAAAAAATCATTCTTTTCCTGGTATGAAGTGTCAAGTAAAATTTTCATATAAAACAAGTTTATTCAGTTACTCAGTTGATCTGTCATGGAATATACAGGGTGGCCCCAAAAAAATGGAACGGGGCACTTCACTAGATAAAATAACAAAATGACTAGGTCCATCGTACAGAGTGTCTTTTCAAAT
>JAUELG010068569.1:0-11048 GCA_031471515.1 Dendraster excentricus | reverse complement strand
TAAATGGACTTAGTAACAGTGTTCAAATCCGCCTAAAAATCCAATTTGAATTATAATGGTTCCCTTATACCTTGTTGTATTCATATTAGCAATAAATTCAATTACAATCAATAATCTGAGTTTAAATAACAATGTAGTATCAAAGCTTTATTTCTAATAACCTGTATGATTATGTCAAGCAATATATTCATCATGAGACTTAGATAGTGAGAATGTCAAACTCTTCAAAACTTAGTTACATACATGTTGTAGCCATCAGTGCATTGTATACAGCGAACATCGCTTTGCATTTGCGCTCATTACTCTGCCATAATTATAACGTTATACGCAGTTCCTCAATATACATATTATGATCACATTAACAAAACAATTTGTATCAACTATTGATCACTTTTTTGCTGATATCACCAAAGTAACTACA
This sequence comes from Dendraster excentricus, assembly GCA_031471515.1. Taxonomy (NCBI): domain Eukaryota; kingdom Metazoa; phylum Echinodermata; class Echinoidea; order Clypeasteroida; family Dendrasteridae; genus Dendraster; species Dendraster excentricus. The sequence continues at coordinate 10,627 of JAUELG010068569.1, read as the reverse complement.
TTCAATGAAACATAATTACTGTGAGATGTGTAACATTTTCAGCAATATCGACTTAGGACAAAATGAAACAAATCCTAAGACTTAGTAATATTTTTGGAGTCAATTACAATCAATGATATGTGAATTTAAATATCAGTGTAATATCAAATACAATACATCAGTTGCCATGTATTACAGATTTGGATGTTACATGGCACTGTCAACCGGCCAATCGGATGATATAACATATGTTAACTTTGCTGTCGGGAAAACCATGGAATGTTCCCCTCATTAGTTAATATGCTATTTCGTGAAGGAATTTAGTCTCTCAACCACCTCTCGGGACTTACTTTATTTACTCATCCCTCAATAACATTTAAAATTCCTCGATAGTGGAACATTCCGTGCTTTTCCCTCCACCACCAGTTAACAACTGCAAAATCCTGCACATCACAACCAAATTAATACAATGCTGGTTCACTGTACTTTGTCGGGTGTTAATTAGCATTCAACACCCAGTGGTAGCTAGGCTAGTATGCTCCCCAGGGAGTCGAGATGGTGCGCAAGATAATTGGGTAATGATAATAATGACCAAGGGTAATGATAATGCGCTTAGAAACATCCGTATTAAGTGCCTAATAAATGCAATGTATTATTATTATTATTATTATTATGAAAAACACATATAGTATCTAATGGATCTTAATATTTACATGTATAAAGTCAGTGAAATCAATTATTTATTAATGATATTATTAATAATAATAATATCTGTTTTTATATAGCCCTTTTCAGAACTAGTGAGAAATATCAATGCGCTTTACGAGCATTAATAAGATTAATTATATTTACATGCAATTCATAAGCATATTACGTGGTTTATCATGAAACCACTTCGCAAGGAAAGGTATTACGGAGGTTAAACCGATTTTTCATAAAATGTATACAATTAAACAACACAAAAAAGTAAAAAGGCCGCTAGTTTCATGTACTTTGATTTTCACTCGACTTGCCAAATTTACAGCATTTCTCACTGTGTCGAATTGTTCTCCCTCGTTGGTACAACCCTTATATCTACCTCCAGCAGTATGACCCATTGATTGACACTGCACAGACATACTTTGATTAACATCCCGTATGCTCAGTGTAGAGGCTCTGTCGCCATCATGATAGGTGATGTTGACACTAACGTCGATCGCTAGTGAGCCGCGGATGTTCGACGCCAAGCAATTCAACAAGATGTGGACATTCTGGTCACCTTGTCCGGAGATCCTCTCGTCAAATATCAGCTCTAGTGACTGTTTTTCTGCGGCCGCATCTCTGCAATTCGTGCTCAATCCTGACAAGTTGGTGAACAGCCCTATGTGATCAGCAGCTTCCGGAGACTCTTGAAGACGCCATGCTACCATCGGGTTCGGATAGGCCAGCGCTGGGCATTCCACCAGGATGGTGTTGTTTGGCACTATGGTACAGATTCTGTTATCGGACACCATAGGTTGGCACGGGAAATCAGTGTCCATCAGGTATGATAGTTCCTGGCCATTGATATCTTGAGGCGCTGTACACTGAGCACCTATAACATCTACGTTGTCCTGAACGTCCATCAACCATCTTTGGTCACAGTTGCAAATAAGAGGGTTGTCATACGAGTAGAGGTTCAACGCATATCTATTCTCTAAAAGACTTGGTGGAATCAGTTCCTTGCTAAGGAAGGAAATGTTGTTGTTACTCAGGTCGAGATAGTGCAATGCTCTTATAAATGCCAATCCTTCTTCGCATACCCAGTGTGAAAACTTTCCAAGCTGGTTTCCGTCGAGATACAGAATCTTGAGATGTTGCTGTGTGCTCCACATCCCGCAGCTAGACAAGACTCGTATGCGGTTGTTGGCCAGAGAGAGCCTTTGGATATTCGGGAAAAACTTGGTGATCATTCCAAAACATAACTTTGTTAGATAGTTCCCACTGAGATTCAAGAAACTTGTAGAGGGTGCAATGACCCGAGGGAACACATGGAGTCTACTATTGGTGTATGAAAGCTGTAGCAGTTCTTTCGCAAACACAATTGGAGCACTGTTGCCCAGTTGTCCGCGATCTATCAATGATGTATTACTGATACGTATCGATGTTCCCTGACTTAGTATCATATGGAGAAAAGAGCGTTCGATTAGAACATTAGACAGTGTTAATGAATATGGGAGTACCAGCGAGCACGTACTATTGGCCCTATCTAACTTGAGTCCGTCCATTATCAATTCAATCCTATCGCCATTGCAAAAGAAATCATTCGTGATGCGCACGTATCGTGATCCCTTAACTTCAACTACGCTGATATTTGCGGTGCTCTTTAGTGAACGAGGGTTCATGTAATCTGTTGCGGTAGAGCCTAAAGCTAGAACGCCAAGTTTTCTAGGTAAGGCGGTGTCAATATCAAGTGCTTTGATTGGATTGTTGCTAATATCGAGATATCGCAATTCCGTAAGGGACGTCACCATACTAGAGTTCCAGTTATTGATCATGTTATCGTTAAGTTTGAGTGTGGTTACATTCGGGAAATTATGCGTGATATTAATTGGGAATAATTGCCTCAAGGGCATTCGCCTGAAGATCGATTGCTTTTAAAAAAGGAAAAGTGCCACCCGCGTTTGGCATTGCGGCTATCTGGGTATACCTTATAGACAATTTCTCTAGTTTAGGTAACGAATAGAACATGTTAGTTCCAATGAACTGTAAAGGATTGTTATCAAGAGTTATTTGAACCAGTGCTGGAAATAATGGCAAATTTCTTATGTTTGTTATCTTATTATCCGCTATGGACATTATTCTTAGAGCATGCATGTACTGGAATGATTCTGGATCGATCGCATCAATTTCATTTGTATTCAGCGTTAGCGATTTAAGATTGCTTCTCGAAATCGCTTTTAGGCGAAATATTTTTATACAATTTCTATCTAAATGTAAATATTTTACGTTCAGTATCGTCATGTTCAGTACAGATATGTGGTTATGAGATGCAGAGAAACCATGTAGATTTCTTAAGAGAAAACGGCGTTCAATACGGATAATTTTATTATAATCAAGGACAACTTTATATAACTGCGGTAAGTTGAGCAAGTCATCTTCCTTCAGTTCTACAATTTCATTTCGTGCCACATCAATTACCCTTAGATAGACGAGTCCAGATAGGGTGGGTAATGATGTAAGACGATTATCCCTTAATATGAGCCTTTCTAGAGAAGGTAAAGAAACTGGCTTACCAATCGATCTCATGCGATTTGAAGACAGGTCTAGGTGAAGTAATGCTGAATGACAGTTCATTTACTGCAGTGAATTTTCCATTGTTAACATTAAGGTGAGTCAGATTGGGAGATTTGTCCAGCATGATGCTTATGATCTCAGAATTTCTGACATTGGTTGCTATAATCGTGTTTAAACTTTCAAATTCAGGAACGTGTGCAGATTGTTTGAACTTGTGTAAATTCATCAAACGAAGAGTCTTCAGCGAAGTGAGACCTTCAAGGAACGAAAGATTGAGCAGACCGTTTACGGATATCATTGAGTTGACGGCACCTCGAGGCAAAGCCGCAGGTTCGATAACTGCGATCATATTATGTTGAAGGTAAATGGAAGTCAAAGACGGCAGGTCCAATGCACGAGATGAGATGAATGAAATGTTATTGTATCTGAGGTCAACAGTTTGTAGTAGATTTAATCCTTCGAGTGCGTCTCGGCTAAGGACGACGATCTTGTTTCTGGACAGATTTATACTCGTCAGCCGCTTCGGAAGATGACTCCCGAGGAGAACCTTGATATGGTTTTCCTGCAGCGTAAGGAACGCGACATTTGGCACGTCAAACCGCAAGTCTTTCGAGATCTTTTGAATCGCGTTAGCTCGCAGTATCAATGAACGCAGAAAAGTGTTATTTCCAAATGTAGGAATTTGCTGAAATACATTATGGGATAAATCTGCAATTCGAAGACGCCGAAAAAGGGGGAACAAAATGATCATCGAGAGACGCAATATCGTTTTGAGATAAAGTGAGTTCTGTAATATTCTGGTGCTCTACACACATTTCAGTACTCAACTTCGTTGGCGGTCTTGTGATGTTAAGATGTGTGAGATCTTCTTCAGTTGCCAGGCGTTCCAAGATGGTGCCTTCGCGGAATACACCCATGCAATTGAGAATGTATGGAGTGCACACGCAAAAACGGCATAGGTCCCCACGTCCATGACGTCCCGCCGTGGATGTCGGGATGCTGATAACAAGGGTGCATACCAGACAGGCCAGAAGGAAATGCGTAGCAAATCCACATCGCTTCGGTGGAATTGTGTATGCCATGATGTTGACTGGACTGCTGATGCTTCTCAGTCTATCAATTAGTTAGTCTTGGACTTGACAAATGTAATACGTTCGTGAAAATTTAGCAGACGGTCTTGGGGATTTTCCCACTTGAAGTCTATAAAAGTACTTTCTATGATGACGTACTTCTCTGTTGATTTAGCAATGTTTATGAGATGATGATGATGTCTGTACCTTGGAAACAGTATCTGCAAAAGGGAATAGGAGAAACCATGATTTGTGGGTAATACATTGGTGGGCGGGATGGCTGAAATTACGACCTTTGCCTTGTGTTTGGCCATTCATTTGACAGATGGGCAATTCCAGCGTCACAGTCATTACAAAATCATGCCATTTTCATGACTTTGCAACGCCACTACTAATTCATGCCTCTAGATAATATCTAACCATTTTTTTTTTTATTACAAAGCAATAGTCGAGTTAATTACGCACAAACAAGTTTTAGAGCGTTTATTCAATTCGTTACCGAGTAATTCTACAAAATGTGCGCCGTCACGGACATTACATTTTTTGGACATGACTTTTTCTGAGACCTCACAAAGATGATGTAGGTTGTAAGTTTTAGACAAAGCAATGATAAATTGAATCCAACTTAGATTTCGCGAAACGGGCCAGGTATGTGTGATCTAGACAACAAAACATTGCGTCACGGCCATTACATTTCAATCTTCATGGACATTTCACTTCTGTTCACTTTCTCTATACTCGGGAATATCCCACAAAAACTGCTCATTGTGCATGAAATTTGTGTTCGAATGTACATTTAATATGTAATCGAACAGTTTTAAAATAAAAAATATCATATTCCTACATGTCTCTTATTAGCATAAAAATGTTTATTTTATTAAAACCATAATTTGTACCATTTTCCATCAAAATTTTATTTCAAACTGAATGTGTAGTAAACCAAACCTTTTACGAATTCAAAATAGATTGCATATTTTGATGATGTATGGAAAATGCACTATTAAAGAGTATATGTTTAGAAATTTGATAATTCTTTATGAGATTTAACCATCCTAGTAAGTATCAGTTAAATCTGTAATGATTTATTGAGACACGCATGTTCAAATTGAGCAAGACATTTAGTTTTACAAATAGTTCAACGTACTGATTTAATGTTCACTCTCTGATAATCGATATGAGTAAACCCTGAACCAGGAAACTAGCAGTCCTTAGTCCCTCTGTTTCTTGTGATTATCTATTTTTGGGGGTTAAAATTAGACATTAAAATAGAAACATGCTTAAAAATGTTTAGCTCTGCATTTTAATACTTTTCATTGTGTTTGTGATGTCCGTGACGCCATACAAACCAGTACATATTTTTCTTAATGTTCTTGATTTACTTTGTGATATCTCATTCTTGCTTGGAAATGAATGGTGAACTAAAGTGAATTAAATTTGTGCTTCTATAATAATCGTTTATGACTAAAATGTTACGGACATTACGCATAAAATGTAAGAATCAAGATTATATCACATAACAGTTTTCAACAAGTTTTCTTTTCTAAAGTGTTAAAACAAAGCCTAAACTATACAAGTAGAAGTATTGTTCTGAAGTGATCCATATTTTGTAAAGTTCACTTTACAAACAATGCATGTAAATTTCTTTTTTTTTGGGGGGGGGGGTGGGAGGGGGGGTCATGCATACAAATTTGTCCAACTTCAGTGGCCAACACAAACATATTCTGCGTTAAATTTCAAACTTTTTTCATTTAGGTAATACTAAATTTTAGTAACCGAAACATGCATCGTTACATTACAAACTAATAGTTATAACAGTACCATGAAAAGAATTCCAAATTACAAACAAAGTGAAAAGTCTGCTATCATTCAAATAGAGCAGTTCAAACTCAAGATGGCGATCTCAAAAAAACTCATTAGTTTAAACCATTTTGAATAAAATATTGTACAAGATTCGTAAAAATAGTGATTAGATAGAGAGATGATCAATAACTATTACAAAAATTAATTTAAAATTTTCTGAAAAGAGGTAGCATTAAACGAAAATTGTAATGATTCGTTCAACATTCTCTAATAAATGTGGGCCCCACATGTATTACAAATGGTTACGTTTATGGATATTTCAGCCATTTCTAAACCGATTTTTATCAAATAAAGTTGATTGATTGATTTATTCATTTGTCATTAAAATATTGTGATCTTTGAAATTTTACACGAAGTTTTTCATTATCTCACAAAGCAATTATTATCCGTAGCGCCCTCTATACTAAAACTCAACTTTCCCTTTAGAGTGATCCATGTAAAGTGTTAGATATGGCACGAAGTTACAATTGAAACTTCAATCCTATATCAATATCATTATAAAATACATAAGGTAAATAATGATTGCACAACATGAACACGCTTTCAAATTAAATGCAGGAAAATGTTCATGTTTTGTTGACAGCATTCATGAAAACAATCAAAGAAATAGGTTGGGCAAGTGTGCCCGACCGACCGACCGAAGTCGGAGATCGGCAACTTTTGGAACTTGTCGAAAACTCGGCGACCGCTACCGACACCACCCCTACGGCGCGAGTCACGGCGTTCAGGCGCGAACACTGCGTGCCCACTGCGCGACTTTTCCACCGATTTCAGGGGATTGCTCCCATTCGGTCAAGATCTACTCAGATCGCAAGGCGTAAATCGCACAGTGGGCACTTGGCTTAGATTATTAGCATGCTATAGAAGTCTCAAAATATACTTTTTAGAAAATCGTATAAAAAGGAATTTCTTCTGTTTGTACCAACCTCGTGATTAGCCTTGGCGAGTTTGCACTGTGTTTTCACGGTATTGGAATTAATATAGAAGCCACCCGGTTATTGTAGGCGATGGCCAGGACTGGTTAGCTATGTTTTGCTGGGTATACGAAATCCAAATTATTCTGTAACAGCTATAGAGATTCCCTCATCTATCCACCATCTGCTCCTGAACGATATCGTCGCAACAAATCGCATATGGCGATGAAAGCAGTGGTATTTATATGTGCCGAGATGACACGATCATCAATTGAAATAGGAGCCTCCAGGTTCGGGTGTGGTGTAGGCAATGGGTTAACAGTTTCCCCGGGTTAACGTGATGCAAATTGTTTGCAACAGAGAAGACTCGCCTCTCCAACCTCTGCTCTCAACAGAAAGTATTGTTACAAGTCGCACCTCGCGAGGAAAGCGGTGGTATTTATATGCCGCGGTGACATCATCAGAATTTCATATACTCGTTGGTATTCTGCCGTTATCTGACAAATTGGAAATAACTGACAATTTGTATTTTTATTGTAAATGAGGATTTGTATGATAATATTTGTGCAGTTATCCCGAAAGTGGGGCAGACCACATTGAACTGTTATGTATTTCTTCGTTTTTAGCCACCAAAAAGTGTGTGTGTGGGGGGGGGGGGGGGGGCGGCAGCCCCCCTGCCCCTACCCTCATTTACCCCAAAACATGTAAAACGTCTCTCCATATGCTTCCTCGATTTTGTCAGATTATTGTGTACTGTTGTTCGGGTTCATATAGATGCGCGTTGCGGTCCAGCGAATAATATACTAGATTTATACCTGTATACATTTTCTAATATGCGCTTTACAATGGTAATATAATAACCCCCGGTCATAGTAAAAAGGGTCAATTATCAAACATTGTGTCCTCATCTCCACTCCCTGGGGAGCATTCCTTCCAAGCGGCTCATTGGCATCGAGAAGATTGGAAGCACCTGACTGGGTGAAATATCATATTTTGCCATGGTAACTGCATCTAATCTTTTATCTTGTTTTTGAAGAAGATGATCATAATTGGTTGGAGATTTTTATCCCCAGATCGTCTTGATTTATCCGTCATTATTTTTTTTCTGCTATAGCGGGTATAGATTCCGAGCGGCATCCCTATATTTTCTGTTCATGAATTTAATTATGGAATTAGTATGGTCTTCGTCAAATATCAGCTTGTGTTTAAATCCCTAGTAGGGAATTTTCTCAATCCAAAAATAATAAACCTTATCTTCGCTATCCACTCATCAGATTTCCAAGAGTTTCTTTTTATTTTCTTTTTGACTTTCTCGTCATCCTCAATTCACTTCTGAAATATATATTTCCATGATTACATCGCATTTGCTTGTTTTTGAAAAGTAATTCTATAATTCATCATCGTCTAACACATTCTATCTTTAGTAAAAACCAATTAGAAAATAAGATCTCCGACGTCTAGACGATGAAAGCAAAGGCTTTTATTTATTACAATGGTAATATAATTACCCCCGTCATAGGATACAATGTTAACCAGCAAACACTGTGTCCTCATCTCCACTCCCTATAGGGAGCATTCCTTCCAAGCGGCTCATTGGCATCGAGAAGATTGATAAGATGTACAGGTGTACAGGCTTTTACCTCTGCCGGGTACCCGTATACACTCCTGGGTAGAGAGCAGTAATTGTGGATACAGTATCTTGCTGAAGGACAAAAGCAGTGGGCATGGTTCAAACTCGGGGTCTAATGATCGGAAAGCGTACGCTCTGCCAATCTTGCCACACTCACATCGAGCATCAAATTAAAATCGTAGATATCTGTGGAAGCGCCTGGCTGGATGACATATTATCTTTTGCCATGGTAACTGCATCTAATCGTTTATTTTGTTTCTGAAGAAGACAATCATATTATTGGAGATTTTAACCTCCAGATCTTGTGGATTTATCCGTCATGTTATGCTATAGTTGGGTATGGACACGGAGCATTATCCCTATATTTCTCAATCCAAAGAATAAACCTTATCTTCGTTATCCACCCATCAGATTTCCAATAGTTTTTTTTCAGTTTGTTCTTGATTTTCCATGTTTACATCGCATTTGCTTGTTTTTTATAAAGTAATTCTATAATTCATCACCGTCTAATACAATCTATCTTTAGTGAAACCAATTATAAAATAAGATCTCCGACGTCCAAACGATGAAAGCAAATGCTTTTATTTGTCAGGTCCAGGGCACCGTTGCAGGAATAGATACGATTGATTTTAAGTTACGATTAATCGTAAGTCAGATCTCGTGTTCTAGATGGGCAAATCTGATTGGTTGAACGCGTAAATTTTGTGACTTACGATCAATCGTAACTTACGATTGATTTTATCTGTTCCTGCAACGGGGCCCAGGGGTAATAATGCGCTTAGAGGCTGTTCTGCATTAGGCGCTATGTAAGTGCGATATGTTATTATTATTATTATTATTATTAGTTTAAAACTTTGATCACAATTTACCTCCGAAATGTTCGGCTGTCATCTACAACCTTCGTCAGCGATGTTGCCAGGCTGTATAAGTTTGGTGACGTAACGATTGGTCATAGAGTTGTAGACACTCGAAAGCTTGTACCGCCAATCGTCTCCGTTTGTTGAAGGTTGAAGGCCTGGATGTAGTAGCTTGCTTCATTCACTCCTCTTTCAAAGTATCGAGTCTCCCTGTCATTAATACCAACCTCGTTTTAAGTCCACATGATGGCCAAGAGACTCAATCTACAAGTTTGCCTTTGTATTACAGGTCAAAGTAGTGTAATTCTGCTGTCATGTTGTGTATGCAAATTCGACAATTGCAAATAACTAGTATATATTATTATTCATTATAATTTAAGTAATGATTTAATGGGTTTCCTGTTTTGATTAATCAGCAGACTTCTAACTGTAAACAGTTGGATTCGGAGGTTTTGACACAGGTATTGTTATTAGTCATGCATGTCTCTTCATCAGTATAATCTCGTGTACATCCCTCCTCATCGAAATATGGGATATGCACATCGCAGGGTCAAGTCGCGGCCTTTCTGAATGAGCTAATATATATTTAATGAAGAAGTTACACTCCCGATAAATCAATCAAACGTCATCGACTCGCATGAATATTTGGCGGCCATTCTGTTTATGTAAATTAACTGGTCAAACATCCAGGATTTTGCCGGGCTAAAAGGTTTCAGCATCTAACAATTATGTGATAGACCGTAGAGTCTAATAAAAAATGGCAGCGTGACATAGTAACACTAAAAGCACCTTAAAACTGCACAAACAATACTACCCTTCTTAGTATAGGTTATTATTTGGAAATATAACATAAAACACAAACTTTGGAAACTTTATTTTGGGAAGTGCTCCGTCCCTTTTTTTGGGAGCCACCCTTTATCATGTTTATTATCGCCTATACATATTTGACAACATTATTGACAGCAGCAAATATTGTGTATGTACAGTCGGGCTATGATGTCGGTAATGTATGGGTGATCCAGGGAGGCCATCTTATACTCACAATAAATACTTGTATTCTCA
>JAUELG010068460.1:0-11049 GCA_031471515.1 Dendraster excentricus | reverse complement strand
CATTAAACTAAAAGCGATAGATTGATCGATTTACCCCCCCCCCACAATCAGGGTTCAACATGCATTTCTATAGTGTGACCATTGAGAATGCACATCTTGAGTTAATATAAATTGAGAATTCACATCAAAATTACCATAATTTTCATTTTGCGCCATTACATTTTTGTCTTTTGAGTTCGACCAAGTAATAATTAATAAATTCATGCATTGATTAGAAATAGAAGTGGAATGACACAGATTATCAAATTCGAGAAGGACCATCTCAAACAAAAGAGATCAAAAGTTATCAATACTCAAACTTGAATTACATGTACTGAACTAGCTGTTCTCCAGATCAATCAGCTGTACTACGTACCCGAGCCCGAGGCTCCGGCAACGAGACATCACTACTCTCGCATTGTTCCTAAGACTAGTTTCGCCTACGTACCTACCCTGCATTTGTCTTCGACCATCACAACGGCTTCTCAGCATCTAGATGGTCCATTCAAATGTTGTTTTTGATCTACTCCCAGGCTCCCTTTTATTCGTATTTTCGTTGCTGATTCTACGACTGTTTCTTCAGCAAATTTGTGTATGGCTAAAAGTGGAATCGAATCAGGCTAGGCGGCTATGCAGAGCCGACCGTATGACTGAATTTCTTCGCTAGCTAGCTAGCTACAGATACATAGCGCACGCCAGCGCGCGTACCAGCACGCACGCATGTATACAGTATATGTGGGCAAGTCGTATACTTTTGTAGGTCGACATTACAAAAGCGAGAGTAAATATTAGCACAACAGTTGTCAACTAATAACTTTCAATGATAATTATCTTCATACTGGAGGGACATTTGACAAAAAAGGAAACCTGTTTTATTCGTTTCCCCCTCTAAGCTACACAACACGGCAGAAGAGAAACCAGGAAGCTCCAAGTACTTTTCGTGGAGTTTGGCACTTTACCGGTGGGCCTTTAATTCTTCTAATATAACCTATCGTTCGTGATATATTTTTACATATTATATCAATATGTTTATTCCAACGCAAGGAACAGTCAATTAAAACTTTAAAAGTCCTAAATATTTAAATTCTATCACCTGATCGACATGTTCTTGCCCAAAATATAAATCAATTAACCTATTTCTAACGTTGGCAGATGAGCCGATCAACATGGACTTTGTTTTTGTTTACATTCAATTTCAAAAGGTTACAATTAATCCATTGTAAAACTTTATCTAAGGCTTCTTGTAAATGAAGCTGTACATATTGGGTAGATTTGTCATGACAAAACTGAGCAGTGTCGTCTGCGTATACACACATCTTTATGTTATTCCCTATATCCATATTACACAGGTCATTAAATAAATATACAAAACAAAAGGGGCCCTAAAAGTGATCCTTGAGGAACGCCCTTGGATATTGCTCGAAATTCAGAGGACACATTGTTCGCGGTGGGAAAATAATTTTTAAATAATTTTAGTTAATTTTCCTTAATACCATATTGTGATAGCTTAATACATGCACTTTTTAAATCCAAACAGAGCGCTCCTGTTACATGTCCATTTTCTATATTATGTAATAAATAGAATAGTCATTCACATCAATCAGTACACTAGTCGTTGAGTGTTTTGCCGAATTAAAGAACCGTCACCGTCTTTACGAATTTCAAAACGGGGTTGTTTTTTTGGCTGAGAAAAGTTGCGCACTGTAGACCAAGCTTTTTTAGCATCATTAACATTTTCTTGAAATTCATGATAAGAAAATTTATTTTTAATTTTTGTTTCCAATTATTTAACCGATTTCTTAAATTGACATATTGTTGCCAAATAGTAATATCATGATTACTTTTATCAAATTGACCTTTTAAATAGTCACGCTGTCTTTTAAGCGTAATGTAATCGTCTGTAATCCGTGCCGACATCTTACTCTTCTGTCTCATAGAAAAAAAGGTGCATGTTTGTTGCATAAACTTAAAAAATGGTGTTTAAAAACACTCCATTTTCTTCAACCTGGTCTACCCGGTACACAGGTTCCTAGTCAACCGCATAACCATCTCTAACAAATTCATCACGAGTAAAATTACGAAAAGATCTAATCCGACTTATAACGGTTTTTTTTCTTTCTGGTTGTGAACCTATTTCAATATAAATCAAAGAATGGTCACTAAGTCCTATTGACACAACACATTGCTCAATCGGTATGAATATTGAATTAATGCACGTTTTGCTGTTAGTGGTTATACGCGTTGGCTGTTCTACTTGTTAAGCTGTAAAAACGTACATATATCAACCAACTTATTTGATAATGAATTTGAAGTTATCATATTACAATTAAGATCCCTACAAATAATAATATCGGAAGTATAGGAGAGTATCTTTTCAGTGTGTGTTTCTAATTGAACAAACACATTATTACTGCTGTTTGGAGGACGATACACCATCATAACAATATACGGTCTTTTATGTTTTTGATTAATTTCTATACACATTATTTCAAGTTCATCTTCCTCCATATCAACTCTTCTAGTATATACCAAATCGGATTTAATGTAACAACCAACACCTCCACCATGTTGATTTCTATCATTTCGTTCAAAATGATAACCAGTTATATAATTATCTGCATCAGTAATCGAAGCATTCAACCACGTTTTGGTTATTGCAAATATATCGAATGATTGTTCAAACAATAACAGTTTTATGTGATCTAATTTTCTTCTAAGACTCCTCACATTTAAATGCGTTACCAGCAAACCTCTTCTCATAGATTTTAGTTTAGTATTCAAGGTACATGGAACATCAACATAAATGTCCGTTTCATTATCATTATCATTTTCTATTTGAGTATCCTCATTATTCAATATGTTATAATCAAAGTATGGCATTTCACGCAATAAACATATGTTACATGTCCACTTAGCGTTCGAGTTTCCTCGATTGATATCAGAACACTTCAAATGGATCCAATTATTGCAAACAGCACATAGTACGGCATTCTGATTTGATTTAACACTTTGCTTACAAGCTATGCACGGATAGTTCAGTGTCACATTGTTTTATCAAAGCTGTACAATTAAAACGATCATGTTTGGTCAAATCCGTTCTAAGTCAGCTTTTTTTTTATATTCTGACTTTCTTGTTGTCTTTGGTAAGGGCAGTGATTCGCCCTTCGTAAGTCCAAGTTCTCAATACATTCTCATGTTCACGTGCCTGTGAACGGAGAACACTCCTCTCACATGTAAGGTCCTTGTGGACAAATACGGTCGTACCTTTCAGCTTGAACCTTGCTTCGTACACTTGCCTCCGTATTTTGTACCGGCTGAACTTGGCGATGATGGGCTTTGCGGGTGGTCGTCGTTCACCAGCTCGTTGCTGTCCGCGGACCGGGATGCGGTGTGACCTGTCCAGGTCTTCTTGCTGCAAGTCGACGCCAAGTTTGTCTTTCGCCAATTTGATGATCACTTGGTCGGTGTTCTCCTCCTTCTCCTCTGTGATGCCATGGAACCGAAGACAGCGTCGCCTGCTGTACTGTTCCTGCTCTTCCTTTGCTTCTTGACAAGCTCTTATTTCCTTTTTTAGCGAGGAAATCTCATGCTCCAAGGTGGTGATGCTTGCAGTTTTCTTTTCGATGTCGAATTCCAGAGCCTTGTAGACGTCGTTCGAGATATTCTCGGCAATCTCATCGTACACTGCCTTCACGATGGCTTCGATGACTGGTAGAGACGTTAGGGCAGCCTTGATCCTGGTCTGCAGTTCAGCTTTCGCCCCTTCTATCTCGTCGTCCTCTTCTACATTCATCGTTCCGCCCTTCTTTCTATTCTCCGTTCCGCCAACTGCTTTGTTGACCACCACTCTATTCATATCTTTATCTGCACCGTCTATAGAATCTCTGTTTTGGTTGAGTGATCAGTTGGGCTTTTTGGGGGTGCAGACGCCGATGTTTTTCCCCTGGTGGGCTGGCCCGGATTATTTCCAGTAACCGTTGAGCGAGTCAGCACCATAATCTGTCAATTGTTATTTGACGGTAAATACAACACAAAGTGTTAATTAACTCCAAGTTACGCGTCCAGATCAATATAAGATCACAGTATGTCATTTTCTTAAGCAGTTACACAATTTGTAAATGTTGTTGCTATTTCAAACGGCATAATTTATCTTAATTTTGAAGCGTATAGTAGCGTTGTGTTCCGTAGCGAAAAGGTAAAGATGAGTTTTGGTATTATAGAGGACACTAGTCATAATATGTTTTTTTTGTTTTTTTGTTTTTAGTTCGAAGGAGCATACAAATTACAGTATCAATGACAGAATAAACTTTATTGGATTAAAATCGGTTCAGAAATATCCATAAACAGACCCATTTGTAATAATTGTGGGGCCCCACATTTATTGAACCAGTCGATGAAACATTTAATAAACACTAGTCGTCCTCATTTCCAAGAATAGACAAAATAGTTTCTTAAATGGTTGTCGTTTAACCTTTTATCTAATTCAACAAAAACTTACTGTTTTAACAAAACTTCACATGCACATTATTTTATTTTAAATGGTTCTTTTTGCATGATAGCAAGTTATGTATTTTACTTAAAAGTCACATGTAATATTATATACCAGAACTCAAATATCTATTTAAAAGTACAACTGTAAAGTGTGAGATATCGCCCTATGTGACATTTCACACTTGATTTATATACCACAATCATTGTGCGATGTGTCAGAATAATGTATGTATTATCATCAACAGTATGAGGATAGGTATCATTTATTTCTTTTTTTATCGTCCTTGCATTGTAGGATTTCACATGATTACCTTTCCACGGGGTCGTTGTACACAGAAGGTGTAATGTATTTGTGAATATTATTTTGCTTTTTTGTCTCGAACTCGGCCATATAATGTTCATTTTGCTTTAAGTGTTTACACAATATCCAATGAATTCAATGTTTACCATTCGCGCTGTGTATATATCAACAAAGTAACTAGATCCCTTAAATAATCATGTATTTTGGGAGCTGGATTTAAGTGCAAATTTTTCAGCTGCAAAAGAGAAATTGCCCAGGCACACATACCCGAATAGCCTTCCCGTAACTCAGAGCACTGCATTGACTTGTTCATGGGGTGAAATACAAACGGTGTTTAGGGGTAGCATTCTAGGGCGGTGTGTGGCGATGTAAACCGAACACGAAAAGTAATGTCACTCCTAATCAATTGCCGATAATTTCAGAACCGATTATTGTTTCATGTTATCTTACCACAATAAATACAAAGTTGTTATGTTGCATATGTGAAAAATCAGAAAAATGCATTACTTTATGGCTGAATGAGCACAGATTAAAGCGAAATGGCCCAATTAAAGAATCACAAGGTATTGCGCGTGCCTGTGAATTCGCACATATGGCGAAATGCATTATTCACCCTTGATGAAACAATTCTGTTTGTTATTCAATTCATTTCGATTTTTTTTATATTAATGTCTTTTATTGATTCCAAAATAATCACAATATTTACAAGTAATTAAAACAAATTACAGCAACAACAATAATAAAAAGAAAACATTTGAGGGCAGCAACTCACGAGTTCGGTTAGGCAATGGAGGCCGCCGAGTTACCCAACCCAAGCTCCCCGACAACACCCGAGTGCACGTGCACCAAATCGACCACAGGGGCCCCATCATGCAGCCCAGACCTCCCCGGGAGAGAACAGACCATATAACTAACATATACTGTAATACGGCAGTGTACCCTCGACACCAATTAACCATTACTGTGTCAACATATATCATAATCAATAATCCAATTAATCTCCTTACTCAAATAAAACCACTAATTAAAACCAATAGAGCATTTTCAAAACCCACATGAATAACCAAATCCTTAAGTTTAACACAATAGGATATAATGTCGAGAGCCCACTGCACTGTGCTTTACAAGTGTGAGTGAATGAAAAATGCATGTGCGTGAAGAAAAAATAACGAAAGCTGTAGCGTTTGTACGCATTTATGCCTACACATGCACACAAACAACAATCACCGTCCAGTACATCCAGTACACAGAGTACATACACACCGAGTCTGCTCCGCCCCACGTAGGCATAGACTACGTAAAAGTTGTATCAAAAATTCTATGCTCTGCCCCCATAAATAAAAAAGGCCGACCCCGATTTCGCATCGCCCAGCCTGCGCGTGCACCCATGCACTGCCGATGAAGCCCGGACAGGACCCCCAGCGCCCCATCCCATCGCCATCCCGGACCATGCCTAACAATAAAGTAGGATGAAAAGTACATACATGTACAATATTCTGTAACATATTGAAAAGTGCATAGCATCAATTAATTATCTACCAGTACCATAATACGGAAATAACAGCAGCACAATAAGTGCTAGCATACATAATTTATTATAAATCAAGTTTCCATTTCTTAAAGTGAAATTGTAGTTTCCCTTTTTTCTTAGCTATATAATATTCTGTTTCTTTTTTAGTTTTCATATATCTTTTTAAAGCTACTGTAGAGAGGGTAGTATTTCTGAATTTACAAGTATAAATATAATTTTTCAATGACAAAAATAAGAATGACAGGAAAGTATCTGAGGGAATACGAAACATTTTTCTAAAATCATTCAAAACAACATCAGATTTATATTTGGTTCGAATCGTATGCAGTACGTCTTGCCAAATAGGAATTACAGCTTCACAGTTACAAAACAAATGAACCATAGTTTCTGGCTTTTTATCATCAACAATGCAATTTGGAGTGTCTTTCCTCTTTATCTTAAACAATAAGTTATTCAATGCAATTGCATTATGAAAAATATTTAAGTAAAGAGAGCGTAACCGAGTGTCAATAGTACATTTAAAGTTAACACTATGAATAGTTTCCCAATCAACGTCATGTGGGACTGAAATTTTATCATTCCAATATTCATATCTATTATCAGGGGTACAAGAACCATATAAAATTTCATATGCATACCTATGAAACTTTTTCCCTTGAACAAGATTAATAATATCATCAACAACGTTCAGCTCCTCTTTGTTTTGGTTTTCTAACTAAAGATCAGGTATATTTTGTATCAAGAAATTATACTTCATTCTGTGTTTGTGGGAAAAATCAAAATCTAATAATAATTCTTCAAATAACTTAAATCCAGGTAAAGGAGGGTTTAACAAATCAGAAATTGTATAAACATTTTTTCATACCATTTATCATCATACAAAAATTGTTTGGACTTAGAACGTATCTTTTTATTAAACCACAAAGACTGACAACTCCCAATATCTGAATATACTTTCCCGACCAAGTTTATGGAAGCATTTTCTCTAAAAACATACCAGGTGCGGAGTGATTCAGCCAAGGGAGTGTCATTTTAAAGGCTTCAACACAGATTCAGGCGCATGTTTTCCACATACTAAAATAATTTGTATCTAATAAGCTTTTTACCCAAGACATCGTCTGGGAAAGAGCATGGATCAATAATCTTTAAACCACAACGATAATAATCATTACACATGAGCCTTCTTTGTACCCTATCTTACCCCCATTCCAAATAAATCTATAAAATATTTTGTTTAACTATGTAAAAAAAGAACGAGGAATCTTAATACATAGCACTAAAAAAGGATAAAGTAATTGAGGCAATACAAGGGTTTTAATTACGCATATTATTCCAAGTAATGAAAGATTTATCATGCGCCAGCAATTCATAGTCTGCTCAATTTGTTTTAATGTGGGTTTAAAGTTGAGATCAAAAAGGGAATTTACATTGAGTGAAAGTACAATTCCCATAGATTTAACATTATTTGTCTTCCAAGAAATTGCATGACCAGAATTTGGAAATTTTTGACATCCTTTATTTGATCCAATCCATACTGCTTCTGTTTTGCTCAAATTAATTTAACATCCAGAGCTATCACTAAAAACTTTCAAAGTGCTAAATAAACTATCAAAAGATTCATTTGAACCATCTAAAACACAAACTGTATCATCAGCTAAAAGAGAAACCTTGATCTCCTGATCGCCAACAGAAAATCCTTTAATACTATTATTCTGACGAATTGAACATGCCATTACCTCAATAACCAATAAAATAAATAGGGTAAAATATTGCAGCCTTGAAATATGCCCTTCTCCATATGGATTGTATCAGTTAAGTACCCATTATTCATTACATAACTTATTCTACCAGTATAAATTGTTTTTATCTAATTTATAAATTGTTCACCAAAATTATAGCGTTTGAGACCCTGATATAAAAAGACGTGCTTCACGCTATCAAAGGCTTTTTTAATATCAAGTAAAAGGATTGAACCTGGAATATAATTTTGGTTGGCATATTCAGTTACATCCAAAACCAAGCGAGTGTTTGTACCAATATATCTGCCTCTTAAAAAAACACATTGATCAGGATTAATTAGTTGATCAATACAACGCTTTAAACGATTTGCAAGACATTTGGCCAAAATCTTATAATCTACAGTTAATAAAGTAATAGGTCTGTAATTTGTTATATACATGGGGTCCCTGTCTTTCTTAGGAAGCAAAGTAATAACACTATTTCTTTGAGAATGGGATAACATTCCTTGTTGTAATGAGAAATTATATGATGCAATCAATTAATATCTGGCCAAAATGCCACATAAAATTCAATGGGTAATCCATCTAAACCTGGAGTCTTATTATTCTTCATTGACTTAATAACATCAAATAATTCCTGCTTAGTAAGTGGTTGTTGAAGCATAGCATTTTCATCTTCAGATATTTTAGGGCATTCAAATGAGTTCGAAAAAGCTTCATTGGCTTGATGACCATTTACTTTATTTTGACAAGAATACAGTGTACTATAAAATGCATGAATATTTTCAATAATTGAAATTGATCAGAGATAACATCATCATTACAATCCCTTAATGAATATAAATATATTGTTTTTTGCCATGATCTATTTTCTAAATTACAAAAGTATTTGGACCTTTTTTCTCCTTCTTCTAAACAACGAGATCTGGAACGAATGATTAAACCTTTAACTTCAAACTCACACATTTTATTTAGATCAGCTTCCAACTCTTCCAGCTCTTCACTAAGAGAATCATGTACATCATAATTATTACATATTTGTCCATTATTTTTTTCAATTTCAGAAAGCAATTTATTTTTATTTTTATTCATTTCCTTCTTTTTCCTGGCAGTATATTCAATACAAATACCAGTAATAACACACTTCAATGCGTCCCAAAAAGTATTGGGATTACATTCTGAGTTTTTATGAAGATCTTAAAATTCCTTTATTTTATCTTTTATGAGTTTTGAGAAATCAGCATCATGATGCAAATAATAACAATTCAATTTCAAAAATCCTTGACCTTTCACCGGTTGATTATCATTGAACTGTAATAAGACAACAGAGTGATCAGAATGGATACCAGACACAATTGTGGATTTTATACAATTACTAACAAAATTACAAGAAAATAAAAAAAAATCTAACCTGGACAATACTCTTAGATTTGTCTGGGGGGCGTTTCATAAAACTTTCAATTATGGGAAAACCCCATTTTAATGGCAAATTTGTTATCAATGACAAATTTGCCATTTAAATGAAAATGACCGTTTCATAAAAGGTTTTACCTTGAAAGTGTTATGACAAATTTGCCATCAATGGGAAAATTAGCCATATTTCTCCCATAGCCACTTGAGGTATGACAATTTTGCCATAATTGAAAGCAGCGGTAACGAAGCTCGCGTCATGCAAGGCATGCTCGTAGATCCGCCGGGCGGGCCGGCGAAGCATGATGGCAGTGGAGGCCTCGTACGTACGCTGCACGTACTGTGCATTTGTGACCCTTGCAATTTCGCGGTCTTCCTATTACAATTTCACTTTTAATTTCCTCCAAATTTAGTTCTGAATTAAGTTGTTATCATGACCGATACCTTAATTATATGCGAACATACCTTAAGTTACTAAATACATCACTAACATTATAATTCTCCGTTTATCCCGTACCGATGTTTGAGTTTCGGATAATTTACACAGTCAAACATGGCCACTTAATTTCGATAGCTAGCGCTAACACTTGCACTATATATCGTAATGCATGCAGAGCGCGTTGATCAACGAGCTCTGCTGCTAAACTTTTTGCTTTATATCCTTCGTTTTTTCAGGAAAAGCAAATAAAAAAATAAAATAGTATCCTATACATTAACTCGAATTAGTAGTAATTAAATGACTTTTAAAGGGCAAAAAGCTGGCCTGCATTTCATTGCATTATCAAGTGGTGTCACAGTGGCAATGTGTTTTTTTAAATAATTTATTTGTTATTTATTTTTATATTCAATTTTATTAAATTTATGGTTATTTGTATTATTAGTTTGGGAGGGGCTTATGAAGTATTATTGGTAGGTCTTTGTTATTGTTTATCCGTATCGTTTATGTTTTTTTTTTACGCTCTCTCTCAAAATAATTGGGGGCACATGCACCCCTCCCCCCTCCCCCCATGCACCACTCTTTTGTATAACTAGAGAGTAAAATCCTCCATTTAAGTACAAATCTGAAATAAACCATACCGATATATAAAGACTTAGTTGCACAGAGAAGTGCATTCACCACCACCTCCCCAACCCCCTTGGCTATGCCGCTGTACATACCCATATTCATACACATTCATCAATAGTATATGCATATTCACACGTATACATACTAATCTTCAACCACCGCAATCATAAGTCATAGCCAAAGTGCACAGTTCACAGAGATAGAGAGCAAAAATAAGGAAAGATTACAAAAGAGAGAACATTAATATTTTGTTTTTTCACTCATTTATTAGTGTGAACACATGTGCAATATGTGTATCCCATTTGAAATAACAACAGATATTATGATGATAAATCTTTTTGGCAAGTAAATGAATATTAATAAATATTTTTAAAATTTACATCTTTACATTTTCCATGAACTTTAGCATTAAAATTTACATACGAAGTACACCATAAATTTGTATCCATAATTACGAGGACATTTTAGGCACGTAAAAAAGAATTACTGAATGTATATCATCATTAACATTTTCCATGGTAAGGATGAAACG
>JAUELG010068127.1:0-11051 GCA_031471515.1 Dendraster excentricus | reverse complement strand
TCATACATGTTCATGAGCTTTACAATATTGCATACTTATTTTTATATCATAATATGCTAATTAGAGCTAATTAATTGAGCATAAATTGAATTTCTTTTGTATTTCTCTGTTTTTTGTATTTTTGTTTATCGATGGAATAAAGTATTAACCCGTTGAGGACTGGTCCAGAAATATTCTGGGCTTGAGTCTACGGAGGATGCGTGTTATACCAACATCAATTCGTCCTCAAGGGGTTAACCATTATTCAATTGCATTTAGCCCAAAATTAGATGATTGCAGTAATAAGAATAAACAATAATTAAGGTTTTGTCTATTCTAGAAGAAAAATAAATTTCCATAGGATTTGTACACAAATTGCTGTTGCGTTGGACATAAAATGCGCTTTCGACATAATTTGGTACAATGGACTTCTTGCAAAACTAACTTCAAAAGGTGTCTGTGGGAAGCTATCAAGCTGGTTGCGGAGCTACCTATCTGACAGATCACTGAAAGTTGTTCTGTCAGGTCAAGCATCAGAAGTTTCTTCTATCAACGATTCTGTCCCCAAGGGTCAATACTTGGACCACTCCTGTTCTCCGTCTACATTGATGATCTGGTCTGGGAGAATGAGCTATACCTATATGCTGACGACACTATATGCCCAATCCCTTCACCACAATGTAGCGAGGATGTTGCTGGCAACCTTAACCGAGACCTGAAGAGGATGAAATCACTGGTAGACACATGGAAGTTTACATTTGAACCATGAAAATGTAAAGTCATGATGATCTCAAGAAAGTTATATCCTTCAGAACTAAAGCTACATATAGGAGACAGCCACCTAGCACCAAATCATGAGCTTGAAATTCTAGGTGCCACTTTCGATTCCAAACTTACTTGGTCTAAACACATGTTAGCTGTTACCGCCAGAGCAGGACAGAAGCTTGGCGCCCTGAGAAAAGTGTCAATAAACCTGACTGTAAAGGAAGAGCCATGGTCTACAAATCACAGGTTCGTAGCATCATGGAATATGCATCCCTCTGCTGGACAAATGCTTCCCCATCAACCCTTTGTCTGCTTGACAACATTCAAAAGAAGGCACTAAAGATCATAGGAGTCGATGACACTACTGCTCGAGCACAACTGCCAATCCCCAGCTTAGCACATAGACGCCCGGTAGCTGCAGTGTCAGTGCTGTACAAAATGAACTCTCAACACTGTCCAAAATACATTGGAAACATGCTCCATCCCTCCTTGGAAATACGGCGATCGAAGACCCGCTTAGTGCATCGATGCCAGACCATGCTCTTGCACTCCCAGATGCCAAAACCTCATCGTTGGACAAAAGCGTCATTCTCTTGGCAGTGCGGATCTGGTATAGTCTCCCTGACTCGGTTGTTGAAAATATGTACATTGCAGGTCTCAAATTCTTCAAAAGCCGCTCGCATGTTTACCTCCTTTCTAATTTATAATGTGTAAGTATCATTTTGTTAGGGGTTATGTTCACCCCAAAATATGTTCCCCTTTTAATTAGATCATAGTGCAGTGAACCATTGATTGGCCCTCAGGAGCTCCTTTTAAATTCTGGTTGGATATTGTTCATATTTGCTCTTTATATACAAGAAAGCACATTTTCAAGTCGAACAATGGAAAAGCTCCTTACCATCTTTACACCCCCCTCCCCCCACTGAGAGAACTTTTAACAACATTTTGGCAGGCGGTTTCGGGCCGGTGTTTCGGTCCGGTGATAAGTAATTCATCCCCTCCCCAGAGAGAACCTGTCTACTGTTTGGAACATCAAATAATCATTATTTATAGTCTAAAATTTATTAAACGCACAAAAATGGAAAAAGAAGGAAAATTTACATTACAAAGAATTCCAGGTTTTGGAACAGTGTATTATAAAGATCTGTATGAAATACAGCGCATTGTATCTCATCCTGCAATATTTAAATGTATTGGCTTGTCATGCTTGTGGGAACTTTGTTTTTAAACTATTCGCTATTTACCAAGACTTGAGCCCGGGTTATTGTCTCCTCCAGGATTTGCTTCCCTGCATGAACGAAATAAATAACCAACATCCTGCATTATATCGTACATTTTCAAAATGTTTTTATTATGAAAAATCGATCAAATTAACAATCCACGGGCATTTAAAAGTATTTCAATTAAAGGGGCGGTATAGGTTTAGTAAGGCTAAACTGTTGTAACCAAACCTGGACAGTAACATTATCAAACTAATAGAGAGTCGTATAAAGCCTAGCTTATAATCCTAGCAGGATCTTCGTCAGCACAGGGCGAGAGTGACTCTCGCCCTGACGAAGATCCCGCTAGGATTGAAAAATAGGCTTTATACGACTCTCATTTACCTCACTGCCGATTTTCAGAAGATAAGCAGTTTTCAGCTGTATTCTCCGTAATTTAAAAATAATAGCTATAACTTCACCATGCTTGAAAGGTATACACACATATAAATGACTAAGTAAAAAGCCATTTATCATTCGAACATAGCCATTAAAACACAAGAGGGCGCTTTCTAAAGGGGCATTGGTTTAAACCATTTTTCTTATACAATTATGCGTGTGATGTTTGATTGAAACAATGATTCTATATCATAAACAACTATTTTAATAATGCTTTTTGATATTTTTTGTTTTAAAGTACAAACATTTTCTTATTTTTTCGGAAAGTATTATCTAATTATTTTGTCAGGTTTCATTTAGATATAACACAAATTACCATAGAAATCATCAATGCTCTTTCCTCACTTTGTTTTTAATTGGATGCTCCTTTTAAACTTATGTTTGACAGGAATTTGCGAACACGTGCGTGAAGATTTTCACTGATTGACAATTATTTTTAGTTAATTGAATCATGATTACAATCGTCAGTCGATGTTGTGCTAAATTGAACGATCAAATTGTGCATTTCTGACATAATTTGATTTGGACTTCAATGAAAAATTATTGTAATAAAATTTTGTTTAGTTACTTCATTATAGTTAAGTTTTATCTAATTTTTCGGTGTTGCTATAACAAGTATATTAACCTTGGAGAGAGAAAGTGATTATGCCATGTGTAGTAAAAGTTCAGATTTTTTTTAATCCCTTTTTTTATTATGCTCTAGTATATCCTCATTTTTATGACTACACTACTGGTGTATTTATATTTTGTTATTTTTCATACTTAAGGTCTTTTAGGTAAATCTTCTCTGTAAGCTAAACAACATTACTGGGAGAACACCACGCAAACAAACTATGCTTTCCATGACAACTATATAAAATTATATATCATACCTTATAAATTGAATTGTATGAATTGATGATTTGTGAATGAGGATAGTCATGAATTATGTTGTTCGTAAAACGGTTTTCTAGTATTTATACGAACCATTATAATCTCAGTGTAATTGTCAGTATATATGGGTATATTTCAAGATTATACACAGGTCATCATTGTGGCTGATTTCGTACTGTACCGTATTACGGTGTAGCTTAATTTTTTGATATATCTGTAACAAAAAGCTACACACAAGTAAACAATATGTATTATATGTATACCTTGATTGGGTTGTAGCGACTTGTCCCTGGATAGTTAGATTAGCTCCAGCATGCACAATGACGTTGCTTACATTGACGCGACAATCAGACTGTGCAATGAGTGAAGGATGATCTGCATGAAAAGGTAAATCAGATTAAGATCAAAGTTAAAATCACATGTGAAATATTGGGCTTGATTTCCTAATTCAGGTGTAAGCGATTATTTAAAGGTAATGAATCAGGGGCAAACAGGCACCTGATAAACTCTTGAGGTAGATATAACTGATTTGCAAATGAAAGAATGAAACAAAACTACTTTTGTGTCGGTTTGAACTGTACCTGTTGACCATGGGAAAAACTGTTATTGTTAATATCATTCCTCTTGTTTCATCACAATAAGCTACCTTTAAAACGTCTAACATATCCACAAATGAAGTCATTCCATTCAGCCATTGCTTATTCAATTCAACAGACACCCCAAGTCCTTCCTATTTGAAAAGTATTAGAGTTGTACATAAGCGGAGAAGGTGACACGTGATATAGTGCATTTTTAATGTGTAACATGATGTGCAAACATTTTATTTTCAAAGGTTTTGTATGAAATCGTATCTACAGTTCATGTTATTTCTGTATATGAAATAACATTAGGGTGTATCCATACATCACAATAATTCATGGGAGAATATGAAATGGCACGATTAACCATAATAAATGTAAAATGTTTAGCGCGCGTATGCATCTTTATCTTGAAGCGCTCGTATTTATTCATAATGCGACTACAATAATTACAACTATACAAAGTGCTTAGGGTATGTCAGAGTAAAGAAACAAAAACACACAAATGCATGGCTTTTAAAATTACATACAAGGGAGACAATATTTCGAACTTAATAAAAAAGCGCATCATTCCTGTCCACTGATTCTAATTTAGTCTTATATTTCATCTTGGGTATCAAATATTTATGTGCAAAATACCCTTTCCTTGTTTGGGGGAGTACTTATAGTGGAAACTTTTAACGACCACTCATCTTCTACTTTGTGTTCATCCGATTTATGATGAAGGGTTACCTTATGCATGCATTGCGATAATTACCTGTTGGTTTAAGTGATCCCTGTGCAGTGTCATATGTTGCAGGAAATGACATTTGCGACTTCGATCCTGCATCAATATTATTGTAAAATTCAATTGTAATATTGTAATATAAAAGTTTGAAAGACACGAGCATTGTTTACCTAGTGTAACAAAAACGAAAACTGAGTTGAGAAGTTATCACCCAATACTAATGGCCTGCCGTCGATTTGTCAAAGTAATAATTATGCGCTTGACGCATCCGTGTATACAGACGCTTTTGCGCTTGCTCGGCTCAACAGGTGGGTACATCGACTCGTTGCGCTGTCCTGTCTAGCGGGTAGGGTTTGGCCACTCCGCCGGCTCGGCAATCGTATTTTTATCAAAACCGTTGGTCAACGCTTTTGACCCTAGTATTATCAATGATATAAGTATCTTCACAGTAAACATGGTAAAGGGAAAGAAGGAAAGGATTATTTGAAGAAAAAAAAAATGCGCGCAATCGAAAATTATGCCTCCACTATTAAACAATTGTTTTCTTTGTAATTCCATCCTGGAAATTAGGCATCATAATGATATGCATTTACTATTGCAAATATCCTATTCCATTCTTTTAGGCCACAGTGTATTTCAATGAATGTTAAACGAGGGCTCTGGTGTAGTTGAACCCATCAAGAAGGACAAGCGCTATACAAATACAAAATGTATCATTATTTTTTTTTTTAATCTGTCGATCAGTCATTGATATAACGCAATCACAAGTTATTTTTGCATGTATACTGAGTCCTGTTACCTTTAACCTCATGACCCCAACATCTAATAAAATCATTGGCTTCCCAAGATACGTACATAACCCAAGCTTGGTAAGAATCCGCCGATCGGTTCGTGAGATAACGCGATCATGAGAAAGAGATGTACGTAGGGACGGACGGACAACGCGAAAACATAATGCTTCCGACAACTTTGTTGCGGAGGCATACAAATCTAACCCTATTCTATGTTTCACTTACCATAAGCTGTACTTGGCATATGTACGTATTAGCTAAACAACAAGGTTTGATAGAAACGAACAAAACAAAAAAAGAAAGAAAAAAAGGTTCCAAGTAATTTTCATGCAGTTAGACACTTTACAGGGATCATAACTTATGATCATGATACAAGTTATTATTGAACCCTATGTAAACACTAACCTGGGAGATGTTCATCTGCTATACTACGCATATTTGCTTTCACCAGTGCCTCCCTGAGGACAGACCTCTCCTCTGCCTTCCCCACACTGGCATGCCAGTCCCGTAACATCTTCAGTGTCCCTCTGCATGCCACTTGTTCGAACCTCATGTTGGTTTGGATGTAGTTCTGTATGGGTCCCGGCTGGAATCCGAGTTCTCTTCCCAAGGCTTCAACTTGGTTGTTTCCAGTAATATCTTGAACCACAGCACGAAGAAGTTCATCAAATCTGAAACAATATAAACATACATGTATAAATAAACCACAACATTAATGTATTCAATGCACATAGCTTAAATGGATCAACATATTATACCATGAGGGTCGTATACAGCCGAGCTTTCAATCCTAGCAGTATCTTCATCAAGCAAGAGTGAGAGGTCACACTTACCCTGACGAAGATCCTGCTAGGATTAAAAGCTAGGTTGTATACGACTTTTATTCTACGACATTGGCGTTTTTAGTAGACAAGCAGTCTTCAGCAGTATTTTCCTTATTCAATAAATTATATTGATCATTTAGGTTATCTAGACAAAACATTATTGAATGCTATGAATTGTTTCATTAAGATGATATTTCAAATAAATAAAGAAAAGTTA
Source organism: Dendraster excentricus (assembly GCA_031471515.1). Classification (NCBI taxonomy): domain Eukaryota; kingdom Metazoa; phylum Echinodermata; class Echinoidea; order Clypeasteroida; family Dendrasteridae; genus Dendraster; species Dendraster excentricus. The sequence goes on along the minus strand of JAUELG010068127.1, from coordinate 4,639 downwards.
GAATTCTGTAACATTTTACTTTCAAATATCAGCAAAAGTTTGTGCGTGTTTATTCGTTATAATCGGTTTAAGTCTGCAGTTAAAACACCATGAAAGGAATATTCATGTTAGTACCAACCATAATAACAAACCTAAGGGGTAAACGTACGGGCAGACTGATTATGTCTCAACACCCAAGTATAAACCCCACCTACACCCTTGGATGCACTATTTAAATTTGAAAACACATGGTACAAATTGTATTAAAATTATGAATATGTTTTTCCAAATGAGGGGATCGAATACTACAGCAAGATTTTTCAAATAAATTGGTTCACAGTCTTACTTTTAAAGAATGTTGTTGGTATTTCTTCTTATACCCTGTACCGACAGTAAAGTCAATCCTGCAGTCCCGTCGTATGGTCTGTAATCCCCAATTAAGCAATTATTTATATGATTTAGTAGAAATTGATATAACGTCGAACAAAAATCATATTTACTCATTCTTAGACGTTGCCTTGGGCCCAGGGTTGGTTTCTACGTCTCCTGACCGCGTGAGGTGAAGTTTGGATGTGAAGCGCTTCCAAAGACGTTTACAGCTACGTTTGATAGCAGACGTACGCTTATCATGTGACGCATTAGGGACAGTTTTCTGCTTCAAAATGATCATCAGAGAGTAAAAAATTGCTTAATAACAAATATAACAACATTAAGTTGAATAGTTGATAGTACTGGTCAGTCTCGACGTGACATGCACCTTAATGTATGACTTGAGCTTAAACTCCAAAGATCAAAATTGGCAAACACGTGCAATGTAAAACTTGAAGGGATATGTAATACAATACAATATCAATTATCTCATTGCTGTTACCGTGGTTTCTCATGACAAATTTTATCCACAACAAACATCCATATCCATCGAATGATCTACAGGACTGTTTTTGGTTTAATACATTTCATGCTATGTGTTTTTGAACAACCCTGGTGACCAGATTATGTTATAATAAACATGGTAAAAAGGCATCAGTGTTTTATAGAACAGTGTAGAACATGTTTTATTGTGTATCCTATGCTTCACATTGATGTGCTCTGTTTCAGTTCGTCATTTAATCCCATTCCAGTTTCTCTACTTTCTTACTTGTTTAGATTGCGATGTCAAGCGTTGGAAGAGACTCCTACATCGCTGGACGATTGCTGAATAGCATTCCAGTGCATCGCCCTCATACGCTGGTGTCCCGATTTCGACAATGTTGGTTCTTGGTTGAATAGGTCGACCTGCGTTTAGGATGTGTTTGGGATTGTTGGTCTGTGTTGATGAATTGAAGTAATCTTCTGATTTGTCCATGCTGGTCCTTTCATGTGCCACACCAGGACACGTTGCTGGTTGGCCTAGATGTTGGTATGGTGGATGTGTTTCCCGCGCTGAATTGTGTCTTTTCTTTTGCATTTCATCACTCTTTTTGTATACCTCCTTATCTGATCTCGCCGTCTTTGCCTCTCCATTAGCCTTCCCGCGTGCCCTTCTCTTTTTCTTATGCCGCAATGCCCACCTTCTTTGTTTGTTCTTCTGTTTATCTCGCAATTTCTTCTTCATCTTCGTTTGTTTCTTCTTCTCCATCTTCTTTTTCTTCTCAAGTTTCTTCCTCGTCTCCTTCTTTATTTCCTTTTTCCCGCATCTCTTCTCTATTCTTGTCCCATGGCAGCATCTTTCTCTCTCGGCCGGCGGTCTTGGGATGAATCTCCCAATCCCGGCCCTCCAGTCACACAGAGACACAGGCATGGCGGTGCACAGGTCACGTCTTAAGTTACTGCACAACAAGACCCCTCGCTGTGTCAACCTATTACAGACCCGAAAAAAAGATACACAATATATTGTACTTTACTTAAAAATGTGTGTATGATAAAAGAGAAACTGTCATTATCTGATTTAAAATCACATTTCCTTTGCTTTATAGATCTTAAATGTATACTCTTTGGAACATTTATGACCAAGGATTTGCATTTTTCAAATAGTGATATTGTATACTCTGAGATTAATTTATTCTGTTTAATATTGTCGATTGAAATGTTATCAATTAAACAACAAAAATCTTAAAGATCGCGTCCTCTGACACAAGTTAGACTGAAAAGCTCCCTTCACAAAGGCCAATCAATCGGCACATGATGTGCACTTTCTGCTCCCTTTGGAGCAATGCATTCTGGCAGCCAATATGACGCACTTGAGGGTATACAAGTGCAAATGCATACACGCCCCACTCCTGCCGAGTCCCCATCTATACACCTGGGTGGAAAGCAGGAATGTGGATAAATTGTCTTGCTGAAGGACACACGGAGTGGGCAAGGTTCGAACCCGGGATCTCTCGATCAGGAAGCGCGCGCTCTACCGAAGTTGCCACACCATGATGTTGCCATAAACTCTGCATACATGCATGAAGGGGTTTCTTGGACAGAAACAAAACAGGATATATATTTAAAGGGTTAGCTTGTAGTTTAAGTAGAGAGGGCGCTGCACATCGCAATTTCTTTGTGAGGTAATTACAAACTGAATCTCGAATTCGTAAGAACATGCAATGTTAATGGGAGAATGGAGACATTGGCTGCCTTACTTTTAATTGTAATATACTATTGATAAAAAATAATGATAACAATAATATTGACTATTTATATAGCGCAATATCCACCTACTAAGGTGGTCAAAGCATTTATTATTATCCCTTGTCATATGGCACAGTTCAGATCCGCACACATGTTCAACTCCCCGGGGAGCATACTAAGCGGCGGGCAACCCTGTAGGTGCATCAAGCAAATTTTTTCCAGACTAGGTACCCATTTATTATACACCTGAGTAGAGAGCAGCAATGTAGATTAAATGCCTAGCTGAAATACAAAGGCAGTGGGCAGTGTTCGAACCCAGGGTCTCAGGATCAGAAAGCACGCGCTCTATCGATCTTGCCACACCACCTCGTCAATATTAATATACCATTACACTCTTCGTTTGTTTGCTATTTATTTATTTTCTGAGACAGATAAGACAATAAATACATATATAAATACATAAATATGTTATGCTTTTGTTTAACTGAATACTGTTATGCTATGTGCTTTGCAAGTTTATTTGTCTTTTGTAATTAGATAAAATAACAATGATAGTTACATGATTGTAAATTGAAACAATTTATGATTCCATTTAAGGTTTTTTTTTCTGTTTAATTTGGTAAAGCGCCTAGAGATAATTTTATATTAAGCGCTATATAAATCGACTATCATTACTATTTTTATTACTAATATGAAGTATGACCATGAATATTTCCAGTATCAGTCAGTGATGGCATAGCATAGACCACAAAGCCGGTGCAAATATTCACGCCGCCCCATGTGCTTAACATGCTAAATTACAAGCAATATTTGCATTACAAACCCGGTATATCTCAATTGGATGAGTGCATTATGTCCAATACGCTTTTTTGAGCATGTGAATCGAACTCTGAACCACGTCGTACTCGTACCAATATAAGAAGAGGGACAATAGTTTCGTTTTCATATTTGCACTATTCTGATAAACATGAGATATGGTCTATTTTGCCCGTTTGCCTTATCTGTCTAGGAAAAAGTTTTCACAAAAGTACAAAACATGCACATATCTGTTATTTACAAAACAACACCAAGATCAGTGAAGGTTAGCCATTATAGAAAATATTGTCTCATATTCATATACAATAACTGATACAAATGAGTTAAATTGCGTGGGCCGGATGAAAATTCATTTTTCAAGGGTAAGCCAAAGTCACACGGTATATTGGTACACGTTATAAGGTCAGGTCAGGCTTGGCTTGAAAGTACATTTTGAATTTAAACACACGGAATTGGTTAATGGAACTGTCTGAGGGCATGAATCAACTAAGATGTTTGAAATAAACTACACTGAGACAAATCAGAACTCTAAAATTAAGATAAACACAAAATAAACTCCCAAACCAACAAACATACACAAATCTCAAACAGTGGTCTCGGTCTCGGTCTCGAAAATTGTTTACGATGGCAGCCCCCCCCCGACAATTCCTGGCTACGGCCTACGGGTATATTATTATTCGTTTTTAGCTAAGTATGCACCTCGGAAATTGTAATAATGATCATTTATATAAAACTTATTATTATATACATTGTATGTAATTCAAATTAGAGAATAGATGTTTATAATCATTGATGTTACATTTCAATGAAAAAATACGCTCGATACATTCTCAAATGACAGCCATACTGTATGAGTATACAGTTATACTTACTCGGTATACGATGGGTATTTGGTAGCTTAGCCCTTATTTCCTGTAAGAAGCGCTCTCATAATGCAGTTTTTTGGAGACAAGGTGTTTGAATTTACCAGAACAGAAACAGAACCACGATCCAAGAACGTCTACAATCTTCTCAATCGACACGTATAGTATATCGTCATAATACAGAAAAGTGAACCTTTGTTCCCGAGATCTGTGTATATTATAATGCCACACATGTCATGTGTAAATTGCGATCTAAATGCATGCTCGCTCCCATGCATACACAACACGGTGCACGTTTAACCTGCAAGGCATGATAGTCGGGGAATCCCCTTACTGATTGGATGAGGTAGTTGCATGATGACGAATGGCGGGAAAATGAGATGACT
>JAUELG010068016.1:0-11053 GCA_031471515.1 Dendraster excentricus | reverse complement strand
ATGATACCGACTGGAATGATTTTAATAAATGGAAAGTTTGGCAATAATCAATAGAAATTGAAGTTTGAAAAAGCTGGTCAGCACTGTCATGCACTAGTTAGTTAAAATTAAATGGCCATTTTGTGACATTTCACTTCCTGCCTCTCCATATTCTCTGGGCTACTGCACTCGCTCAAATTACACAATCACTACAAATGATGCACCGTTTGAAAGGTATATAATGAGGCTTCATTGTGTTACCAATTTTGAATATGCTAATTAAAAATTTCAAGAGATATGATCGATCAAACTTGAGTTTCCGAACTTTTTGTGAGGGGTTTACATTGTAAGGCACATTTACCATGTCTTTTGTATGATTGGGGACTCATAGACAAACATGATGCAAACAGATTAGTGGCGCTCATTGTATACATATTTTCAGATGCGTCAGCTGTGTAGCCATATAATAGTTTAAAGTACGCGTGCAAAGGTTTACAAATGATTGTAACCTAAATAATGTTGGCATCATTGCAAAGGAAACGTAACAAAAATTATTATGTGTTTGTCAGAACTTGTCACAGATTTTATTAATCCGCTATCAAACGCGATGAAATATCAACCCGTTTTTCGCCCTTGGTCAGCCCGCTGTGCTTAAAGGACGTAACATGTGTGAACGCATGATAGTGCTGCTATGCCCGTCGGCTTTCTTTGTCTACTGTATGCACGTATACCACGCTACTAAATGTAGACATAAACGTTGATGTTTACAGCTCTACAAATAATGTCATATAATGATTGTGATGATGATGTTGATGATGATGATGTTGATGATGATGATAATGATTATGATAATGATTATATGATGATGATGATGGGGATGTAGGAGAGAAAGAACTAGAATGAAGAGGACAAGTCGGAAACTACCACGGTTTCACTCTTCAGCAAAGTCACTAGAAATGCTTCATATTGTAGTACTAGATACATGTGGATATTAATTACATATGCACCGTTATTGGAAGTGTATGACATAAAATGTAAAGCTATGCTCAAGATTTAGTGACATGTCTATTACATACCCTGAACTATATTAGTCACTAATAATCACCTTGCGCTAGCTGCCATGCAGGCGAATTACACGACATAGAAGGGTAGACAAATCTATTCGCATAATTCAATATCATATAATAGAATATTCTTTATACCCTTTATAATTAGCTTTTTTCGAGAGATTTGTATTCCACGTTCATCATCATCATCAGCTGGCGAAAGTCCGTTTCTTGTGAAGTCTGAATTATAATCTCTCACAAAAAGTTCCGCAATTTAAGTTTGAGCGTTCAAGTCTCCCCTTTTACTATATTACCTTTCATAAATTTGTTAACATTGGAAAGTTTGTATAATTATACCCAACATTTGTTATGGAATGTGCGGCATTAAAAAGTCGAAAGAAAAAATCGTGCAAAAACAATACTATAGGGTCAAACATAATGATAATGATAATGATAAGTTCTCAATTAGTCAATAAAACGCACTACATATTTCTAACAACATATACATAATTATTGCACTACCTCAAAATCATAGGGGCATAATTTTGATCATCTAAAGTTGATAAATTAGCTATGACGCATGACCATCTGAACATCATTCATAGCACCGTTCTCACAACAAAAGGAGGGTACACTGTTGTTTTATCAATGCATTTTGCAACATTTCACTTTGTACTGTGCCCCATAATTTGGATGTCATGCGAATTGCATGATGACATATTCATGGAAAATGTCATATCAGTTTAAAGTGGGGAATATAAGCAATCCAATTATACCAAACTCATTAACGATAATGATGTAGCACGAGAGGTGTGAACTCTCAAACTTGAATTGCGAAACTTCTTGTGAGGATTTTAATACACAGTTGTATACGTCTCGCTCTACGCTCTACGCGGGGGACTCACACATAGCTCACACATGTGACGTCACCATATAGTACTCGGTAATTTCCGTTTCAAGCCAAGTATCGAAGCTCTGAAAAGGTTTTGGAAAAACGTTTCTTATCGCGTTGCGTTTATCTTTCAAGACTTACGAGCAAATTATGTTTGTTCTAGTTGGTGTAAGCTTCCCGTACATGTATAATTTGTCTATTTTGTGTTTTTTGTGATATTTCTTCGCCTATCTACTTTAAATATTATTTCAGACAATTAGTACATTGTATGTGTGTTAAAATTATCTTTATCTTTGTTTACATCACGTTGTTTTTGTTTTAATTAAATAAATTACGATTATTTCATATCGTTGCGTGCATACTACTTTTGTGATGGAAATAGTCATTGTTTCAAAACTTGTTAAGCTTTTGTATTATCATTTTACGAGGAACGTGTGTGCCCCTATTTAAGGCAACGCTGTTGTAATTAGACTGCGAGTACTACATAAGAAGTAGTTGTCAATCATTGCGATTCCAAATCAATTGTTTGGTTTTAAAAATGCCTGGATGATTATTCTCAAATTAAAATTTGCGAATGAAGTTTTGAACGAAAACTATCGGCGATGCAGCAACTGCGTTATTGCTATTATCATATGAAAACCTAATCAATCACTTGTCCAGGCATATACGTATGACGAAAAATTAACAAAAGATCTTCGCTCTTATTGTTATTAAGTTTGCCATTCATATAGCATCATCATTTCTTTACAGAACGAAGGTCATTTTGTGATTGAAGTTTGATAATATATTGTTTGTTTGGATGCCATCATATTGCAGTTGCGTAGCAACGGTTGGTAGTGAGTGGGTGGGGCACATTTCCCCTAAAATTGTAGAAAGTATAACGAGAAAAAATCACGATTACATTTGTTCAAGGATAAAGAAGTGTACGCACCCAATAATGTGTGCGACCACCCCGCCCCAGGATTGTTTTGATCATGCTATGCAACTGCGACTTTGATTGTTGTTACTCCCGATCCAAGATTTATATTCCTAATTGTCTGGGTTATAATTATTGTGTAATCGATGTCGGTACCGGTAAGCAGCTACGCAAGAATCTTGTTAACAACTGTCATTCTTTATCAAGTTAAGCAAGAAGCTTTTGGTCTTTTGCATACCAGTAGTTTGCCGGCTGTGAATTGATACAAACATTGTTTGCTGTTTACCGAAGTAAAACTTACGTCTAGTCATCTTTATTTTGACAGTTTCCGTTCTCCAAGTAGTTGCACAAGAATGTTCGTTATTGAAGAAAGCAGATTCAACGGAAAAGTGTTTTGCAAATCGCTTTTATTGTGTGTTTAGCAACATGTGCCGCATCTGAAGAAACATCAGTAGGTTGCTCGCAGCAGTAATAATGACTTTTAATACGAATAAGAAATCGTTTTTATTGAGATTTGTGTAGGTTTTCAAAAACATTTCTACAGAGTGAGGCAGATTAAACAGAGGAAGGAACAGAAAACTTACGATTAAAAACATATTGACTATACCGTATATGAAAAAAGTGAAAAAGTTCTTACTAACGCGTTTTAACGCTGAGGCTGACAAAACGAACCGCAGTAATATTTTACGTCGCAATTGGACATCCCATTATTGATATTTGTGTGTATGTTTTCAAAGTGAATTATCCAAAACCGAGGTTTTAGGCTTTTAGATAATCAGAAGTAGAAACAGGACACTTTCGATAAACTAGACTGAACAACTCGATACAGTATTGTATCGCACTCTATTTAAAATTGATCATATAGTTCCAAAAATTGTTAACATTCGACTAATCGAAGCAAGTCCAAATTTGAATCGTTGTGTAGCATATCCAGTAGTCTTTAGGATCAAATTGGGCAGATAAACAAATAGAATCGGACACTTTGTGATAAATAAAAACATAATTGTTTTTTTGTTTGTTGTCTTGAACTGAATACTTGAGTGATAATGTTATTAACGCCATTCTACATTTTGCCGTCGGAACGAGCTATGGATACCAAAAGACAGCAGCTGCCGCACCCACGATCGGTAAGTAGTCTTTATTAGTTGATTTAAATCATTTATCATCAGAAAATTGTGTTGATTTTCAAAGAAATTTATATAATTATGATTTTATAATGGAAATAAGAAGACTGAGGTACTATGAAAAGTGAATTTTAGTTAGTAAAAAAACTGTGTTTCAGTTGCATATTTCAATTTACCAATGCAGTGAGGATTTCGACCAAAGAATTGTATACAATTGTTTTGTTTACAATAATTTGCTTTAAATCATGTTTTATATGCTTATCAAATGTTTACTTTTACGATTATGTATCTGATATTAATGTCTCGTTGTAAATTCGTCATTTAAAGCATAAACTGTCAATAGTAGTTAGTTAAATATTCATATTGGCTGTTTTTATCATATTCTGTTGCCAATCCAGCGTAGGTTTCGATCAAAACACCTTCTACTTTTGCTCTCTTTGATATTACTATCATTAACTTTGAATATTTGTGTTATCAGCGAATTAAATGTTAAAGGGGTAGTAAAGATTTGACAAGGCTGAACTGTAGTAACCAAAGCCTGCACAGTAACATGACAAACTGATAATTATGTATGTCCCCACCATGCTCGAAAGGTATACAAGCAAACATACCAATAAGCAAAAAGCCTGTCCTCATAAAAAAAAAAGCGGCATTAAAGCACATGAGGGCGCTTTAAAATAAAGCATGGTTCTATCCATTTTTGTACATTACTTGTTACGTAACGATTTAATACAAAGATCATCAACAACTATACAAAATACGCTTGAAGGAAGTTGTAATCAAAGTATAAGCATTATTTAATTTTTTTTGGTTGAAAAAATCATCTTATTATTTGGGTACAATAATTGTAGGGTTAGATAATATTTATTTATATTTTAACCGGTAATTTCTGGACCAATTTTGACCAAATAATAATCATTATGCCATTCAAATTGCATGTTCTCTCAAATTCAACACTCAGTGTGTCGGAACTCTGTACCAAACACTGTACTTCCCCTTTAATTCTAAAACTAGTGTAATCATGTGTAATTGCACGTATAATATAAGACGATTGAGACATGAATAGCCAATCGTACAGTAGTTAGTAAAACACTTACATTGGTTGTGTTTTAGTTATATTTATCCATCTGCCAATTCAGCATAGATTTCAATCAAAGCATTGACCATTGCAAAATTCTCCTTAGCAAAGTAAATGTCAACTGTGGAACAATGTATATGTATCTGATTGGAAGTTTACATTGGAAATTCGACATTTTTTTTAGAGATCGTGCATAGGTTGTTCAAAACGATTCTTGACTCGTTTATAAAATAATCTTCTAACATATGTTTTGGGAAAATATTAATGATTCGTTTGATAATAAGATTGATCCCTTTCAATTTTGGTAGAGACAGCACTACACAATTTATCGTTGTGATATAATGTAAAACAGAGTGTGAAATTATAAAGAGATGATATTACAATCACATAATAAATTTCATTTGATCAAATATGTTGCAGAAACGGCAGAAATATCCGTAAACAGTGTGTAAAACATGTTGGGCTCTACAAATAGTAGATAATTCTGGACCAGCTGTTATTATAACAATTTTACTTTTATTATAAAAAGATTTTGTTGACCAAACTTTACTCTCATTACCAAAAGTGAACTATTCCTTTAAAGTAGTAACAAGGTAATGTGGCCCTTTCCTAGCTCGAAATATTGAACTTGTAGACTCGGAATATTTCTAAGTTTAAGGTTTATTAACAACAACAAAAACATATATACATCATAAAAATACATGTAAGACAAAATCATCTACAACATTTACTGTAAGCACTTTACAAACTAATATACAATAAGAAAAATAAGAATACAACAAGGTATTCAATATTTTAAACAACATGTGTGACAAGTTAGTTGTTTGTTTAAAGTAGCATATTAACATTTCAAGGAAAATGTGGAGGGGCCAATCTTGGAAGCAAGGCTTGAGAATAAAAAGGCATCTGAGATGGTTGGGCAATACTGCAATAAATTAAAAATACAAACAATATGTATGGTCAATATGAGATACTCTTTCAATACATACATGTATATATTGTATTCAATATCTGAAACATTTAATTAACATAATTTCCCATGAACAAGCAATATCAATCAACAACAACAAACAAATCATAAAGAAACATAATGCGCGAGAATACGGAAAAGGATACAGGGGAGGAATTGAAAAAGGCAAGTGAGAAGAACATTGTCGTTTTTAAGGAATACTAACCTTATTACATGGATGGCATTATCACAATTACATTTTAAGTATGAACAAATATGTACAAAAATATCGTATATATAGTACTTTATAGTTCTTTGTATGGACATAGATCTGAGCAATGAAAATACGTCCAATATCCTAAACTTTTGAACCCGTGGTTTTGAGAATGTTCTGAAAAATAATAATCGCTTACACATGAATATGTTGAAATAAATACAATTCAGGTAAATGAATAGCTACCTCCCACATCACTATTCTATACAGTATGTTGGGTTTTACATTATACTAAGACACAAAATGTCTCATCTATCTCAAGCCCACTTTCCTCCAGACACTCTTGTGTCCAAGAGAAAGTGAGTTAAATTTGAACTGTACACTTTGAACCTTTTTTTACAACCAACAGTTGGTTACTAGGTGATCAGACCAAATCTTGGTTAAAAAGAATGTTAAATACTGTGATTGGTTACAATTATAACCCACAATATATTCAAATTGTATGATCTATATATATAAATCTAAAGTCGATCGATAATCGGTCTTGACATTATGGGCAATCGCTTAGGGGTGAAATTACTTTTTGTGTTCGGTTAATTTACATAAAGTGTTTCAATATGTGCCTCCAATGCTGCCGTATTGCATATTAAAAGCATTATCGCTAAGGTTTTAACGTTGCTTATATAATAAGTATAAACATATCACACAAAGTAAGTCCCCAGCAACATCCCCCTACCCCAACAGTACTAGTTAATTCATAAATCAATACGCTGTTTACAAATCTGTCTGGAAAACAAATATTTATCATATATTGTAAATTATGTCTGAAAATATGTCACAAAAAGTAACCACACACGCGACCCCTCCCCCTCCTCACAAACGCAACTCTTAATAACTGTTTTTGTTGACAATTCCGTCTATACAATTTTTTCAAACAGTTATCGTGTGAATTATGAGCGAAAATGAAATATATCAATCATTTCACGATTGGCTAAGCACAGATCAAATAACATAGTTTCATAAGTCACAAAAACTTGCACGATCATGTATGCAGACATACCGAAATATTTTATTACGGCCTTGTCATTGTATCGATTGCAGTGAATCAGTACACGTGGTAGAATTCATTGTTATGGTTCGTGAAGCCATGCTGCCTCAATTCAGATGTGTTCAATGGCACATGTTGTTTAAGGAAAAGTTGAGTTTAGGTAATGAGTACAGGGACCAAAACCTACGCCATTTCATCACAAATAAATAGTTAAGACTCCACAATGCAGAAAATATCAAACGAACAAACAGTTAGCAAATGACTAAGTAAGCAGTCTGTTATCATGAAAAGGGGGCTCTTTCCAAATACTTAAAGTATACAATTAGTTTAATAAAACAAATTATTCATCTGATTTGTTTATAAAATACTATTCAAACAAAAAGTTCTTCACTGAATTTTTAATCAAAACTAAATTTATAATTATTTAATAATATATGAAGATCTTTTTATCTGTTATGCATGTTTACTTCTACTAGTTTGTAATAGATAAATGTATATGTGAATTATTTGTATAATGCATTTGTATTAAGTGATCATGTTGAAAACAACGTGAATTAAATAAAATTAAAACCCACCTTTTCATTAATAACCTAATTAAACTTGGTGCAGGTTCTTTCCAATCGGATATGTGCATTAATAGTTTAACTGTTAATGACTCTATTTTAATCAAATGAGGTTTATTATGTAATTGAAATTATTGGGCTCTATCATATTTGACACTCGGGTTGTCATTTTGTAGCCAGCAAAATTTGTTCATGCAACTCTCTCTATACTAAATATCAACTATCCCATTAAGTTGATAGCATCGCACTGTGATACGATCACAAAATTATTGCATTGCGATTGTATATATAAAAATATACGGTAAGTGATATACAATTGAATGGTAAATTGCAAAAACGTACACATTATGTCATTACCAAAAGTAAAAACGGCATTATCGCAAAGGATTATTTTTCCAAAAACTTCTTCGTTTTTGTTCACAGAGTATATGTAGAGTAACCGTTATGATCCGGCCATCAACTATGCAATTTAGTTTTCAGCTTGTGTTTTGATGTGCTCATGGTTTGAATCGATTTATCCTTTTATAATTTGATTATGTAAGTTTAGGATTATGTGCTTTCTTTTAGCGTAGATAACTGAATTAGGCGCGACAACTCATCACAGATTGTAAACGTCCTTAAGAAGACATATCTAACCATATCAACTCGTATTCTCTCGCGAGTAATTTGTGCAGGAAATGTACGATGTTACTTTTAACATTTACAGTTACATTTAACACACTTCATCTATTGTTCAAATTTCGCAGAAGATGGCTAGCCTCTGGCAAAAGAGTGTTCTTGAAGTTCTTGGCGCCAGTCTATTGATAATTGGTAAATACATTTATAGGACATCATAGTGTAGCCTTTAGTTGGAATTTGAGTGTAAGTTTGAGTTAATCTAATTAACTTCGGTCACTTTCTTCAGACAATGGTTCTGCACAATGTACGGATTACCATTCATGCACACCCGCAAATACATTGCGTATGTAGAAAGCTGTAGTATATAACATTGTAGTAGTTGGATATTCTGTACGTACGGTCTACCAAAGATATATATCTGAATATAACATACGAGAAGCATGCAAATTGCATTCATATATCAATAACCGCTGGTCTTTTTGTCTGTATCTCAGCTTCTTGTGATAAGCTTTGTGTAGTTATAACCATGCCGTAACAAACGTGTATTTTGCAGTATAAACGTAGCCGCAGCAAATGATATTTCCAAAAATGAAATAATAAAACGTGTTTTGTTTACTTTCTTTTTAAATATAATGTATCGCTGAAGCATCTGCCGACCCCGTGAGAAGCTCTAACTGTGAAAATGGCTACGGGCTCAACTACACCCTACCCATGCGACCGTGCCGGCAGGTTGCAGTTGGTAACCTATCAACAGGAAGTCAGATGGTGCAGACTATCCCGAAGCTGATACCACGACCACTCCCAGCATTCCCAGCAGCGGGGACTTGTGCCAGACAGAGTCGGCTAGGCATCCCTCCGGGATTCCGCGTCTGTCGAATTCCAGGTAGAAGTTAACATGAGGCCGAAGCAGCCATTTCTGTCTATCTTGCTTATAGAGATACCATTCATGTTCAGTTAGAAAATGGGTGCAAGCGCGTAATCAATGAAATTTGCTCATACGTTTTAATGACTTTTATATTTTCAGACCACTATCATAATATATTGAATGACCACAGACTGGAGGCTGAAATTTTCCCTGCATGGTATCCTATACATTGTTCATTTACCAAAGCGGGATATGCTGTCATTAAATCTTCTCATTAAAGAGGGATTAAAGACTTCTGAATATGCCCGCTCAATTGCCAGGTTAAACACATGACGAAATAATGACATATACATTACTGAAATAGGAAGAATGATTCACTTATCAGTAAAGTACTGTAAATCGAGAAGGTCTTCGTTTTGCTCCCCTTGATGTTTTGGCTGCATTACATTAATGTAATACCGTCTGCGGATTGAATACTAAATAATAATCAAAGCTCAAATCATATTAACTCAGTTCTTGAACACACGCATATTTTTAGCATTACTGTAAGGAATATTTTTACAGAATAGTCTAGTACGTGGACTGCTTTGCAAACAAGGTAACTTTTGTAGATTATGTTAAATGGCAATCTATTCGAGAGAAGATCAATATTCGCCAAAAGAAATATTGAGGACGATTGACCGGCGCATAATGTACCACTCACTAATTTGTATTTATACGCGTTTTCTATCTGCAAATTATTTGTATCGCATTTCAGTTTAGATAAATAACTAGCAGTTTATTGTTTCATTAGACAAATTAAACTGCTATAGCCAATTGTAAATTCGCGCATTCAATAAAAAAAAATTTATAATGAACTAGTGAGCTTTAAATTACACTACTTTCAGACTGCGGCAGTAACACGTGTCACAGCGGATGGTGTGAGGAGACCATGACATCCTACATGTGCCACTGCCCACCGGAGACTACTGGATTCAATTGTGAAGAAGGTACACACTAATTGGATCTTTTTTTATTCTTGTGTCTTCTACTTCTTCTTCTTCTTTCCTTTCTCATGTTGTCTTCAAACTTGGGGCAGGCTTACTAAACACGTTTAGAATAACAGTCACATCTCTGTCTGTTTTTCAACTTTTAAAATAATACATGACACAAACATCTTCGTATGGGACAGCATTAGTAAGAGCTTCGATACGAACGTTGGCATTATTACCTTACCAAATTAAGTAACCAAACAGTGCAAAATTACGGAATAATAATAATAACTTCGCCATGCTCGAATAGTATAAACAATTTCAAACGACTAAGTAAAACCATGGACCTACTACCTCCATGTAGGTGCATGGTAAAACCCATGTTATCATTTAAAAATAACCGTTAGCCCTAATCCAACTGGGTTATTTTGGTAAACTTGATAACGTTCAGTGATTACCAAAGAACGTTGGTATCCCGTTAATTATAATCTAATACAGTTAGAAATCTGAGGAAATTAGGTTATTCACTTTCATGTGCTATCTAGTCTATAATACTTAGGTTGAAACATAAGTCCAGACTGTAGTAGAAGCACACTCCCCAGATGGTTTTAGATTGGGATGGAGGAGGACTCAAGTGGAACGTAGAGCGGTATCCTGTCACAGATTTGATGAACTCCCAGTACAGTTGTGCAAAATTGAGAAGGGATGGAGAAATGCACATCTGCAAGGAGACAGAATTGCAAACTGGCTTAAAGAGACTAAGTGCTGTATGCAAAGCTCTGTGTCCTCA
>JAUELG010067683.1:0-11056 GCA_031471515.1 Dendraster excentricus | reverse complement strand
ATAGGGTCTTTGGAGCAACAAAATCCCTGAAGCGCATAAAATATAGGGTCTTTGGAGCTACAAAAAGCCAAAAACGGCAGTTAAGGGGTCTTAGGAGCAGACCGAAACGGCAAAATATATAGACTTTGAGATTCATATTAGCGCGGAAACGGACAAAAAGGCTCAAATGGTGGTCTTTGGAGCCGAAAAAGTAGAAAAATAATGGATTGTCACTCCTCAACTACCTAGCTATGTCATTTTGGGAGTCTATGGAGCGGACAATTGTGAAAATTGGGTATCTTTAGAGCAGCGATCGGACGTGAAAAAGGGGTTCTTTTAAGCGGCACATACCCGTCTGACTTTATACATGAGTGCTACCCCCCCCCCCGGGGATTTAACCATTACTCGAATCGCGTATGTATATATCCATTTACCGAGATTTGTTTAATGATTTGGCCATTGGGGGCACAATACATGTATAGTGCTCCGCCCCCACACAGCACACCATACAGCTTGACTCTGCCTAGGGCTGCAGGACTCGAAACCAACCCAGCCCAATTATCGAGGTAATTAGATCTATCAGCTCTAACTCTTCCTTCAATGTATCAAACGCATGTACAATTTAGCTAGACCTTGATCAGACACGCGGACACGAGTGTTTTGTTGTATTTTAGGCGAACGTTATACAATACTAAACACACCACCTCCATAAATCAGTGGGTTGTTTCACAACATATGATTACGACTTAAAGTCGAGTTTAAAGAGATTGCTTTAAAGTGTCTGACGGCACACAAGATAATTTGAGCTTAAACATTGATATTCTACCGTATTGTTTGGCCCTTGTAAGATATCACAATGGCACTTTTGTATGACGATATATATCCTTGATGAACACCTAGCTCTAGAGTGTCAATGAACAGTCACAAACCATATATACGTCTTAAAGTAATTCGATGTAATTACCAGGAAACCAATTTTACACACGATTCGGCCATGTGATTTACAATAATTTTAGTACAGAATATAATTTGGGGGCAATGTTTGACACTTTACAGGTGCACCTGCAAGTTGGACTAGAATTATGTATGTTAAACCTTCACGTAATTTTTACCAATATTTGAACCTAGCGTTATGTTTTAGTCATGCTTGAAATGTTTAAGTAGTTTATATCATGCAGGGGATTCAAGTTCTTGATGTCTATGATGAGTCTAAAGCATAATTTGCATCATAATTTTGAGCATGTTTCCTTAGAGCAATTGTGGACTACCATCAGTTGAAGTCGAATTTAGAATTCAATTCGGAGACTTTGTGAATTACACCCAGGTCAAAATCCAATGTTATCTATGTCACGACGTACAACATATATCAATGCGAATGGGTATTGGGCTAGCGCTTTATGATTCGTGCAAAAAGGGGGAAGCGTTGGAGGTACGGTCCCATTTCATTAGCGGAATGTTCATAATTATATGTAACATATTATTGTGCGGGTTTGAACTGTACCTAATGAAAAATGGTAGTAGTAATATTACTGTCATTACACACTCTGTATCAAAAGCTATATTAATGCACGCATCATCATATGCCATCGTCATCATTTCAATGTCGATCCACGGATCAGTGCCCAGGCCCGTACGATTATGATAACGAAATACGAAGACTTGTGCTAATATAGTCTGCAATAATTAGCCACGATAGCACGTACTGGGGAATGCGATATTTTGTATTGGTATATAAATAACAATCAATGTATAAAGTTGGTAGTGTAGTAATACATGATGTCGTCGTTCCGGATTATACCTTTGCTGTTCGCGAAATCAGGCCATTGCAAGGATATCGTGTTATGAGAACTGTTTCATACCTTTTATCGTCTTGATGATAAAACTCTTGCTTACAGGGACTAGTACTATAATTTGCATTGAGACTTTATACGAACCACCATTCGAGTTTACAGTATCTTCTCAGCTAACAAGGGACAGGAGCACGAAGGTCGTACAGGCGACTGCTGTAGGACCAGGGAACTAGACATTTGGGTGACATATGCAAGGTAAATCAAAATGTAACTTCCTCATAATTAGTGAAACAAACATTTGGTAGAAGTCAATTAAAAAAAAAACACCATTTTTTGCTCATCAAGCTAACCAACACGGTACTGGTGTAATAGGGTAAGCTCCAATTTATTTTAGTTGAATCTGGCCAAAGTAATTGATCGCTTCAATGTTGCATCATTATATTGACATAATAATATGATGTATTTTCTCAGCTAACAAGGAACCGGACTTCGAGGGTCTTTTAGGCGACTGCTGTAGGACCAGGGAACAAGACAGTGGGGGACATCTGCAAGGTAAATCAAAATGTAACTTCCTCATATTGTAGTGAAACAATCATTGGTTGGATGCCCCTTACAATATTAACGTTAAAACGTTTGTTTATATTATTCTTTGAAATAATATCATGATCCACTTACTTTTTTTTCCTTCAGAACTTATAACTGAGCCTTGAATCATATAGCTATTTCAGTGTAAGGCTCTTCTGTATGTTGTTTATATTATTAACTACAGTTAATAACATATTTAGGGAGAATTTGATAACAAAGCCCATCTAATTCATTATATCATCTGACTTAGTAAAATACGCCAATCAAAACTGCTAAATACTGTCACCTGACTGGGGGAACAAAACGTTATGTTACCTTAAGCCAGTCAACACAGTCATTTATGTTATGATACTAATCCAGTTTAAAATAACTATGTCACTGCTTCCTTGTGAGTTTATGTAGTCTTTCAAAATATATCATCATTGATATCGGGCCAGATTCAGTTGGTCCACGCATATTTTATAAGCTAATCGACTGCTAAACTCCATATGATGTATGGTTGTGCATTAAACTAGTGTGTCCCTAAGTAAGCTTGATCTCCCAACATGTAGTTTAGTTTCCGTGACGTACCGTGGTCGGACTGATTGGGGGGGGGGGGACCACAATTATTGGGGACACACCTTATGTAGTTCTTTGTTTTTTTTTCAACAAATGGCCCCCCACCCCCGCCCCCGCAGGTACGCCACTGTGTAGTTTACATATTTTGTAACAATAATTTTCTTCTTGCTGATGTTGGCATGTGATTTTTGTTCGAGTGTTTTCTATATTTGCATGTTCATGAGTACGTTTATAACGACAGTTATAGTAATTATGTTGCACACATAATAGGCAGGTCTGACACACATAAAAACGAAAATAAAAATTTACCCTATCTTTTTAGTTCTGTATATCACCAAGTACACATTCTTGATCTCCCAACACGTAGTTTACTTAGTTCGCCTTATAACATGCATTGTAACAATAGTTTTCTTCTTGCTGGTGTTTGCATGTGATCTTTGTTCGAGTGTTTTCTATATTTGCATGTTCATGAGTACGTTTATTACGACAGTTATGATAAGTATGTTGCACACATAATAGGCAAGTCTGACACACACACAAACGAAAATAAAAATTGACTTTTATCTTTTAAGTTCTGTATATCACTAAGTACTCATTCTGAGTTCTATCTCTTAGATTTGTACCAGTTGTAAGTAAGCTATAGCGTAGTTTTTCATCCCCTGGCCAAGGTATGATTACAAACGTTTATATAAGTCAAATTAACATTAACATGATAAGAATAGTTCCTTCACTGTTTGTTTTCAAGCGTACTTTACATCACTAGATTTTGTTTCAATTTCATTTAATCTAGCATGTATGTTAACAAAATAATAAATTATGTAAAAGGACCCAAATGAATGTAGCTAATGAGTAAGAATCCAATGTGACTTGAAGCATTAAAATTTCAAATATTTTGTATTGTAAGCGACTAGATCCGCTTCCAACATCAATACTTAAGGAATGTTGTCATGTCATTCTACCAGTCATCACAAAAATAGTAAACCTCACCCTTCAAGCTGGTGAAGTTCAACCTGAACTTAAAAAGCCTAGCCTATGAACGCAAGCGGTGGCAAACTACAGACCCATTTCAAATATCCCTTTTTTGAGTAAAGTACTGGAAAAAGTAGCCATTGCCCAGATTCAAAAACACCATGAAACACACAACCTCTACACGCCTACCCAGTCAGCGTACCGCCGCTCACATAGCGTTGAGACAGCCTTGGTTCGTGTCCAAAATGACATCCTACAAACACTCGACAATCGCAAAAAATTAATATTGGTGCTTCTTGACTTCACAGCTGCATTCGATACTATAGATCACACAATACTCCTCAGACGCCTATCCGAACGCTTTGGCTTCACAGGAAATATTCTCAAATGGGTATCGTCATACCTATCAGATCGGGACCACGTTGTGAGGTAACAGCACTTCAGACACGGTTCTAGACAAACACGGCGTCCCACAAGGCTCAGTCATTACCCCTTCTATTCACCTTATACATAGCCCCCATTCATGATATCATATCTTCTCACAATCTTAGCTCTATGATCTACGCAGATGACACACAGATATACACCACTTGCACACCAACAGACCGCAACACTGCAATCTCAAAACTCAATGCCTGTATCAAAGACATCCACCGATGGACAACTACAAACAGGATGATGCTCAACTCCAGTAAAACAGAGATTCTCCATTTCAGTTCGAGATTCACGCCACAGCCACACCCAACTATTTCGATCACAGTTGGATAACTGCAGATTCGCCCGTCAACTGAAGCTAGAAATCTCGGAGCAATTATGGATGAACATTTATCTTTGAAGTCCCACGTCAACAACACATGTCGCTCTGCAATGACCGCCGTCCGAAAGATAGGGCAGATTCGTGACTGTTTAGACGAGAAAAACACATCTACGCTTGTACATGCATTTGTAACATCAAGACTGGACTCAAACAACGCACTTCTCACCAACCTTCCGGACAAAGACATCAAGAAGCTTCAAAGAATACAAAACGTAACAGCCAGAATAACCACGAAAGCACGCTGAAACGAGCACATCACGCCCATCCTATCCTCACTTCACTGGTTACCTATTGACAGACGCATCCAATTCAAAATACTTCTACTCACGTTCAAGGCCCTTCACGACGCTGCACCCCTGTACATCACCGAACTTTTACACCTCTACACTCCTACCCGCGCTCTTCGCTCACAAAACCAACATCTCCTTCAGATCTTAAGATTCAACACACATCATTATGGAAACCGGTCATTCAGCGTCACTGCACCCACCCTATGGAACAAACTCCCCCATCACATCCGATCCATGACCTCGTTTGGATCATACAAAAGTGCACTGAAAACCCATCTATTCACCACGTAATTAAAGTAATCTGTAGATTTGTTTAATTACTATGTTATTAAGCTTTTGATTACGTGAATATTGATATGTTATGTTGTTATTTTTCTTTGCTTTTGTTAATTTGTATAAAGCGCCTAGAGATAATTTCATATTAGGCGCTATACGAATCGAATATATTATTATTATTATTATCATAACCATTAAAAATTAAGTAATTAATTTTATCATGAACTACTATACTATTAATACCATCGGAATTTTCTAAAAGGTAATATACCAATTCATTTACTTAATCTAATCGTAAAATGAGGGGTGATTAATTTTAAGCATAAGAAAAAACACATATATTGAATCAGTAAATGTATTACAAAGTTTTTGAAAGGTCTCGAAATAAAGCAATACATGTTTTAAAATGTTATTATGAAATGAAGGTTGATCAATTAATGATCATAAGAAAAACAATGTTTGTCAATCAGATAATGACAATACAATTTTGGAACACAGTTACTATAGTACAAAATATGAACTTTTACATAATTATATTAAATTTAAATGTATTGACTTATTATGTCAAAATCTGCATGTTTGTCAGTTTTGGTATGGAAGGAGCTTGGATCAATACTTTTTGTGAGATTAAAAAGATCCCTGCATATAAAACAAAATAATCAAGAATAATAATATGTGTATATATTTCGTATATACCAACAAAACTTAAAAGAGTCCATACACTTTTCATGGAAACTAATAATAGACAAACAAAGCTCAGGTTGCTATAAATCATCATGTTGGATAGATTTAATATTTAAATATTCCTGTAAAAAAAAAGTTGTATGCAGTTGAAAAGATGAACGTGCATTTTCGAACGTTATTACATTTTTGAATAACCCCTTTTTGGGGGGCTTCAAATGTAATTTGGTCAACTGACTTGACATCAAATCTTAAAAAATATATAATATGAAACACCTTTTGCCTGTTTGGGGTCCGCTCGCTAGTCATAAGGACCGCTATTCATAATACATGTAGCGTGTAGCTAATGAATAATGACCCCCTTATAATCGCGGTCCTTCACGTAAAGGAAGTAACACATTATGAAGAGCGGTCATTATGACTGACGGTTCTTATGACTATCGGCCCTCATGACTAGCGAGCTTACCCCGTCTGTTTCTCTTCTCACATAAAAAGAGATCAAAACAAATATAGTTTCTTACATAGGTGTTTTCTTCTCAAAATTTGCATGTGGCTGTGACCGCAATAATTAGATGCAAAGCTTTTGTCACACAACTAGTCAACTGAATCCGTCAATACCAAACTCAAATCGAAATGCACTCGGGTTTTCCCAGAGATAGACATGAACATTCCATATTCTCATTGTAAGACTGTTGAATGCATGCATTGTTGTAAGAAGCAACGGCCCAGTTAGCCACCTGACGTCGGGCCGATGTAATAAGTTGTTGGCCGGATGTCGGTATATCACGGTTGGCTCGAGGTTAAAATGTCCGCGAGCCCGTCATCGTCACTACGTCATTTTGTGATATATTGGCATAACGTCAATTTCCGACAATGGACCAACAATCATTTTATTTTTACCTCGAGCCAACCACGATTTACCAACATCCTGCCAACAACCTCCGTCCGACGTCAAGTGGCAGCTAGCTGGGAACATGTTAATGGGAACGAGGGGACGAAGGGAGGGGCGGGAGTGGGTGTGTGTGTGTGTGGGTGGGGGGCTTTCAAGGGATTCAAAATAATGAACTGGCCTGGCTATGTGTTTGACTTTCATTATAAAGAAATGGTTTTGGAGCGTCGAAGACGGAAATTTTAAACTGTGCCACTTTATGAAATCGTGTGTATCAACATCTTCCGTATATATCTTATTTGGGGAAGCAGCAGTTCTCAGCCCCCCCCCCTCCCCCTTATGTTCGTCATTGAATACAGAGCATTGTGTTTATAATACACACAACACACAAGCACCGTCTTGCCTACGCCATGTAAAGAGGTCATGAAATGTTTATTATTGTGTTGATGTTATTATCTATACAGTAGTTTCCTCATACTCTAAAACGGAAGTCACAACAACTATCATTTTTTCAAGTAGAGAAACTGGTGTCCGAAATATCAAAGCTATGATGTTACTCTGCATAGTAGCAGGCATGTTCTTAGGTCTGAATTACCAACTGATTGTCATAACAAATTTCATCAGTCATACTATAGGTTATAGTTAACTATAATACTTAATATATACTTAATATGTACATATAGCACATACATTCTAAAAGCTGAAAAATTGTGATTATAAATGTATTTTAGTATGAAATGGAGAGATATGTTCTAGTGGAGTGATTACAGTTTTATTCAAACTAAATCTTAGTAACCTTAACCTGCACTATTACATTGCAGACTAATAAATCTCACATGCTCAAAAAGGAGTTACAAAATTACAAACGACTAAGTAAAAAGATTGTTATCATTCGAAAATATTTGTTTAAACTATAGAGGGTGATTTAAATACAATATATTGCATGGGGTAATTTGTTGAAAATGTGGTTAGATAAAGCGATCATCAACAGTTATTCTAAAGACATATTTTGAAAGATTTTGAAAAATGAAGCATTCTAAAACAAATTTGTTTCTGCTAGTTCAAAATTTTAGAATCTTGAAGGGGTCCCACGTTTATTACAAATGTATATGTTTATGGATATTACAGCCGTTTCTGAACCGATTTTAATCAAATAAAGTTTGTTCTGCCATTACAATTGTATGATTGTTATATTTGACACTCAGTTTTTCATTATCTCACAAAAACAAAATGTGTAGTGCCCTCGATCGTTTGGATCGTTCAGATAACTCCAGTAGATAACCCGAAACAAATTCAGCTTTGATTTATAAGGTAATGTTAATAGCAAATGTTGAAGTTTATTTGCATATTAACACTCCTGTTTGGTAAGGCTGAACTTTAGTAACCAAACCAAAGTAATTATTATCATTAATCACACCACCATGCTTGAAGGGTATACCAAATTGAAAAAGACAACGTATAAAACTGTTAGTATATTGAAAATCATCTTACAACCACCTACCACGTGGTAAAAGATGACAAATGTACTGTGATTCGCAATAACATTACTGTATATAAACTTTATAAATATAAATCTGATTTGTATTCAAAACAAGGAATGCAATTGTTGTTCTAAACACATTTTGAACTACATAAATGTATAATATATAATGTTATTATAATCTCGATTTATGTAGCGCCTGTTATTGATAATAATCTATATGCATTTGATGATGTTCCTGTAAGTGCCAGATATTGGCTAAAATGGCATTTGAGACTTCAATCCTGCATTTAAATCATTGTGAGATATGTCCAAATGATGTGTTAAAGTTTAATTGAAAATGATCACTACTTTCTTGGTTTGACACATGACAATATGCGTTAATTCTTACAACTCATTACTGTTTGACATGTATGAGAGTAAGTAACGCTCTTTAGCTGAATAATATAATCATACTAAATATTTATGCCAATAATCAACATGTAGTTTGATTACAGCAAATTCATTCTTTTGGGGTAAAGGAAATTGTTCTATTCTCCTGCTCTCTTAAAGTCATGCCAGAATAAAAACAACACATTTACATTTTCTACAGCCATATGTTTATTATTCAATAATAAAACATCGTTATCCAATTATTTATCTGGAAACCATGACTTTGTCTATTGTAGGTGTAAATCCATATTATTAAGGTCTAGCCACTAACATATTAATTCGAAATCCTCTTGAAAAATCTCTTGTTTCGGGACAATGTCTGCTGCACAGTTCGGTACCTTATACGTATGGAAAATCTATCTTGATCCTTTTTGTTCTCATCCAGTTTGTAACAGGTTGACAAAGAGAGTGGACTAGTTTGCAGCTGAAGGCACAATCATTTTGTTTGTTTGATTACCTCACCAAATAATTGTGATGTGCAGCGCCCTCTCTACCAAAACTAAAATACCATTTACATTTTTGAAATCAAGTAATTACTTTCATCCTGATCGACTTTTGCTAATCGTGGTCATTTACTTTGAACCAATATATTTTTTTTCTTTTATTAAATAAGTCAGCAATAATTATTCGAATTATCAAAGCAAATATAATGATGTGTAGACGACGACCCAAAACAGATTCCTGGGGATTCTTTATCGGATACTTTTTCTTATTAGAAAAGGTTAATAACGATCATTTAAAGTGATCCATATACATTGTCAAAATCCTAAGAATCATATTCGAATTCGAATCGTTTACTCATACCTTGTAAGCGTGTTGAAAATAGAAACATTATTCCTGTCAAATTTTCCTTTTCGTACGGAATATATTTACCATAATGTTATAAAGAATAATCACGAATGGTTCTAACATCGTTTTTAATGATATTTATGTTTGTCTGGGTAAAGTTATGGAAAAGTCTTACTGCTTTTTAAAAGAGTACATACACTTTTGATGGAAACTAATAATAAAAAAATGCTCAGCTTGCTTAACATCAACATGTTTGATATATTTCAATATTCCTGTAGAAAATGGTTGTATACAGTGAACACAGCGAACGTGCATTTTCGAACGTTATTAAATGAGGTTAATTTAGCAACTTGTTGAATAACCACATTTTGGGGGCTTCAAATGTAATTTGGTCCATGGACTTCAAATCGAATCTGACAAAGAATAATGTTTGTAAACTCATATTGCATTTTTTTCTCTTTTCACATACAAAGAGATCAGACAAAATATAGTTTCTTACAAAATGTGTTTTCTCTCAAACTTTGCAGGTGGCTGTGATCACAATAATTCTATTCGAAGCTTTTGTCACAAAACTAGTCAACTGTATCCGTCAATCGCAAACTCGATATGTACTCGGGTTTTCCCAGAGATAGTCATGAACATTCCATATTCTCATTGTAAGACTGTTGAATGCATTTATTGTTGTAACCAGTAATAACATGTTGATAGGAATGAGAGGGCGGAGGGAGGGGCGGGAGGGTAAGGGGGGATTTTTAAGGGATGAACAGAATGAACTGGCCTGGCTATTTGTTTGACTTTCATTATAAAGAAAATATTTGTTGAGCATCGAATACGTACATTTTAAACTATGTCACTTTATGAATGAGTATCAACATCTACTGTATATATTTCATTTCGGGATGCAGCAGTCCTCAGCCCTCCCTTATGTTCTTCACTGAATATAGAGCATTGTGTTTGTTTATAATACACACAACACACACACACACCGTCTCACCTACGCCATGTAAAGATACCATGAAATAGGTACATTATTGTGTCGATGTTACTATTTATACAGTAGTTTCCTCATACTCTGAAACAGCTATCATTTTTCGAATAGAAGAACTGGTGTCCGAAATATCAAAGCTATGATGTTACTCTGCGGAACAGCAGGAATGTTATAAATTTTAAATTGCCAACCAGTGGCGTACCTTGGGGGGGGGGGGAGCACGTGTCCCCCAATAATTTCGAAAAAAATATAATAGAATACATTAGGGGCCATTTTTTGAAGAAAAACTAAATAAATACAATAATTTTGGTGCCCTTCCACCCAAACAGTCCGACGACGGTACGCCACTCTTACCAACTGATTGTCATAACAAGTTTCAACAGTCATAATATAGGTTATAGGTAACTATAAGACTTGTGGATTTACTTCAGCTGTCGTTAAAGCCAAAGACCAGTAGTGGGAATTCGCATTATTGGTCAAAATAATCGATTGATATTATTGAAATAACATAAAAAGGAGCCTGTGTGAAAAAA
>JAUELG010067682.1:7205-17584 GCA_031471515.1 Dendraster excentricus | reverse complement strand
TTTTTTTAATGGCCTCTTATGTATTCTATTGTTTTTAAATGATTGTGGGGCACGTGAGGTACGCCACTGGGCCTACTTATTATCGCATTTTAATACTATGATGTGGTTAAACAGTGAAATAATGCTTTCAATCACAACTGCAACATTGATTATATTGATTGCATTATTTATTGGTTGTTAGGCTTCAGAAATCTAATTGTATAAGGTATACCATGGAAAGGAATGAATTAATTCCAATGACAAATATCTGTAAAATCAATTTCCGCAGTAAAACAACAGGATGTAAAATTGCCGCTATTAAATCAATAAATCATCTCTGGCTCCAATAATATTTGGAGGTATAAGGGAGTTCGCAGTTAACCCATGGAGATATATGACGTCATCGGCTTTTGGAAGATTGTACCCAAAGTTGAGACTTTACGCGGACGTACGCCTATACTTAACAAATCAGACAAACTTGTTAATTTGTGACTTTTAAAAGAATAAACAATTACTTTAAACGCTATTTTCTTCGAATGACATTCGGCGCGCGTGTAGATTTTTTACCTTCACTTCCTCAACCGATGGTATTGTGGTTAATATAGTTGCATTGTCAATATAGGGTACAGACAGATTTGTAATAACTTCGATACAAAATTCAGTGTTAATTATTGCGACGCATCTTCGACAATGGCTTTCGCAACGTTCTTGATGTGTGTCTTCTTGAGCCTGACCGTTGATGCACAAAGTAAGATATTCTTCCATATTAATTTTAATGTTTATTTTCCATTACGTACACATGTCATTACAATGTTGCAGTACAAGTCTACACTCTAGCTGTATGCTCGCCTGGCTTTATTTTAATGTTTATGTTCTTGTGATGCGTTGTGACATTCTATAAATTGATTCTCACTTTTCCATAAAAGTTTGCGTATACTGCTCGTTTTATCATAATAACGATTTATTATGTAGTAAACCGTACTTATAGAATGTCTAGTTACGCTGTGTTATTCCATATTCATATTCGCAAAACCAAAAATAGTTTCCATTATAATTTAGTTTGAACAATGCAGAAAGCCACTTTTTTACTTTTTTTTTGAATTTTTTTTAGAATAGCAATTTCTATCGGTATTATTTGTTATAAATGTGTCCAAGTATACGAACGGATGATCTCAATGTATAAATTTAGTCCGCAAAAAAAGAAATTGGACACTTGTATAAGTTGAAATATTTCATATTAATGTATGATAAAGTGTACATGATCACAAATCAAATTAAAGGGATTTTAGTCCTATACATGCAGGGTATACATTAAATGTGTAATCATTCATGCATGAAATGCCATGGTCAATTAACAATAGCAAGGTCTGTTTCCAGAAATATCAAAACAATGGAAGATCACACCCTTTGACTGAAATGATAGTAAGCGTTTTACTTAAAACAAGATGAGCGGGGTGCGAATTTGCGTTTCCCAAGCCACATGGCATATCCTAATGAATTATTCATACGCAGTGATGAAGGACATAGGTTTCAGTGTTCAATTAAAATTTGGCTTGATAAAGTTACTAAATGAACTGCTACTCACCATGAATTATTGCAAAAAAAAAAGAAGAGGCATAAGAGAGGACTCGAACCCACTAGCCCCAGATAATTTTAACCATAGTTACCTAGAAAATTAAAGACTGCCCAAATGTTTGACCAAAGGTGACTTCAGGTTTTGAAGATCTTTTAACTACAGTAAAATTATTAAAACGAATTGATACCATTTTTTATCCAAACTAAGGTTACAAACTGTGGTTTTGACTAATAAAGCTTTACCATGAAATTCCCCATGGTATTATTTTTTGATAGAAAAAACACCTATAACGTTCACAGTTTGTCCTCATTTGTAATCTTTATTAAGATGAAGATAAACATGTCTCATTTGTAATGGAAATCTCATGTTTATAGCGGTTACAGTGCTCATCAACATTTATATGGTTGAGTAGATGTTCAAGTTTTGCTATTTTAAAACAGACATTGGTGTGGTTAATTGATAATTGATTTCAACTGGACTTCATGCGAATATTGAAGAGGTTAATCTTATCTTTAATTTGATATACAATATCATATATTGTTTTCGTTAATGAATACAAAATATTTGGTCTTATACAAGTTTCCAGTTTCTTTTTTGGCGAGGTATGTATAATCCAATTGTAGATGTATTTATTTTGGTATTACATTTTGGGGGAATTTATAGTTTTTAAATTAACTGGAAAAGTTATACGTCACTCAGCTTGGGTGAAGGTAGCTTCTTTGTAACGTAGTAGTGAACAGCTGATCATGTCACAACAGGTCAACAATAGAATTCTACGCTGGAAATTTTTTTTTTAGGAGGTTGGGCTTAGCAACATCAAGACAAATAAATGAAACAATGTTTAGAAATATACAAAACATATTTAAAGTAACACATTACAAAAACACGTTAAACATGCCAAAAACCGCCATTTTTTTCGCCGCTTCGCGGCTCATGTGATGCGGATTTGGTTGAGCCCCCCCAAAAGTTTGGGCTCATTACGCCACTGGGTTATACCATGCTTAAAAGGAATTAAAAATTCCAAACGACTGAATAAAAACCCTTTATCGTTCAGAGCCGTTCAACAGAGCCGTTCAAACTCAAACTTCTATGGATACTTCAGCCGTTTCTGAACTGATTTTGATCAATTCGGGTTTATTCTGTCACTAACATATTATGCTCTTTCAAATTGTACACTAATTGTGTTCAGTTTTGTAAGAAAGGGCGCTGCACATTAAAATTTGTTGCGAGGTAATGACAAACTGAGTGTTTTGTGAATATAGGTGCATACATATAGGTGCATACATTTCTGAAATATCAATAAATATACATTTTCTTATAAAAACAAATTTCAAGAAAAATAAGAATGGATATACTTTTTCTAAAACTTTTATACAAAATAGCTGTTTAAGATCTTTATATTTAATCAACATCACATGCATAATTTCGTATGCTTTTTTAAAGCAATGCCTTTTTAAAGAGTGCTTCACCAAGCATGGTGATGTGCCAGGATTGTATGATGCTACTGTCAAGAATTGGTTACTAAAGCCTTGCCAGATCTATAATACTACTTTAATTATATGAACAGTAGTAATAGCTAGTTTCTATTGTCATTAGTATAAAGCAAATCCGGTTTTGAAAGTGAATATATTTCGCTGCATGTAAATCTAAAGCCTATCTCAATCAGCGATCTGCTTGACTGTCTACTTGTTATAGAGAAAATGAATCTCGTAACGACTTTACCAATTTGCGGTTTACATAATCACATTTTTAGTACAAATAGCAACATGGAACAGATTTTAATTATCAAATTGTCTCTATTGGATTCAAGAAAATTATAATTGAAGTGATTTGTCATTTAATTAAGGTAAGTAGAAAACTGTATACACAATGTTTACAATGAGGAAGTGGATAATTTTTATTTTGCTTTTTATCTTCATGAATTATTTGAACACAGTGACACTCATACATGGTTATCTTTTTACACACCACTCAATGGACACATCAGCTCACATAATCTCATCAATTCTTTGTAAGCCAACGAAGTTGAAATTAATTCAAACTGAAACCAAGCAGCCTAGTGGCGTACCCATTATTTTTTAATGGGAGGGGGGGGGGGTAGTCGCGGACATTTTTCGAAGCCGAGACCGATAACCTTTACACTGTTCGAGACCGATGTATGTAACATATATAGTCTAACATTTTCGAAGCCGATAACAGGATCCTCTTCATGTCCAATATCTGTATGTCTTTTGGCTAAGATAATTATAGGCAAAACAAGCAAAGTGATATTTACTAGCCCATTGTATTTTACACACGACATACAATTGTACCGTAGACGATTTAATATCTGAACATTTCAATCGTAAATATTTCTCGAACGGAAAGGAAATTGAAAAAAAAACCTCCATCGTGCTTTGTTTATTAAATATCAATATGATAAGGGTATGAGAGAACCACTACAATTTTAAGTACCTGGCAAGCTCTGAATATTTTGAAAATGTTGCTTACTCCCTTTGTATGAAAACTTTCGATGACTTACTTTTGTTTGTATTGGTAATATTCTGATTTGTTTGTGACTTGTTACGAAATGTGTAGGTAATTGTATACTGATATTTAATTTAATCCAACTTTAAACAAGTAAAATGATATGAATTTTATACAAAAACGCTAGGCATCATATTTTAAATGGGTAGTTGAAGGAGCTACATCGTCTAGATGGCCTAATTTACACCATTATGTTCTCTATACGTAATTTGTCCTCACAAAAAATAATTTGGCACTCATTTATCATGATTTCAATTAATTTTTTTTTTTTTTTTTTTGGGGGGGGGAAATTAGTAATTTGGTAATCACGTGTCAATAAGCCAGTATATAATTACATTTGGGCATGCGATCTAGACTTCCGGTTTTCCTCGCCGCAACACAACGCGGCGAAGGACGACCGCAGCAGATGACACGTTATATTTTACGTCAATGTGCCACTGACTTGTTTGCATGACACTCGAAACTAATTGAAGATATTTATTCATGAATATTAATTTCATGTCACTTTCAGTGATAAGTGGGCAAAGAGAACAACATCTGTCTACCATTTCCAATAAATTTGATAATTTCTTATGATGGGGGGAAAACCCATAGAAAAGAACGTATCCAGATAATTGTGTATCGTATTGCATTGGTTATATTGTAATATGCCTAAATCAAAATCACCCATAATGAAGCATGTTTTAGATTTTCTATTTAGTACATTTAAAACAGAATCCAGTGAGTTTATAAAATCATTAATATTGGATGGCAGTTTACGATAAACAGTACCTAAAATTGTATTTTTCTAATTTTTTTCTCAATAATTTCAACAAAAAGAGAATCTACACCTTCGACGGACAACTTAACCTCTGTTAAAACACGAACATTAACACTTTCTTTCACAAATAATCCGACACCTCCTCCTTGGCCTTCCACCCGATTCTCTCGGTAAAACAAACAGATTGACTCCCATCTTGGTGGCGAGGTCGAGGATGACTGTTTCGGTCTTCTCATTTGCAGTCTCGGGGACGCCGTACACACCGAGAAATTAGCGACGGGAATATTGCTCCTGCATTTCAAGCGACATTTCCATCGATTTTACCTTCTTCTGAAGGTTCTCAGACTCGATCGCGACCCTGAAATACTCATTGTGAACTATAATGTTCTTATAACTGGACATTAAGTGTAGCGTACACATATACAGGGTGTCTCTAAAAAAAGTACACCCAACTTTAATGGCTAGTCATTAGAAAACTGTGAAATATTTAGAAAATATTTATTGTTGTAGGGGTAGTCCATGAATTCCTCTGTTCAATGATACCCAGTACATTATGTAACTGTCATGCATGACTGAGCAAACTTGAACTTTATGACATGTTGCAAATTCATCACTGTGGCAAGTTATTCCTGGTGTGGTAATTGGGGTGTGGGTTTATTGAACTTAAGTTTGCTGTCACATATTGAATATCATTATCAAAAACATTTCCAAACATATGCTTCACAAACATGGTTTAATAGACGGCTTCGGTAATGTATGCAAATATTATGCGTATGACATCGGACTCCCCGTTGACAAGCTTAACAAAGGTAACCATGACAAGCAAGCTAAGTTCGCCGGAGCTTGCCGGACCTGGTTACAATTGTTAAGCTTGCCAACGGGGAGTCTGACGTCATACACAAATAATTTGCTTGCATTACCGAAGCCGTCTATTAACTACTTAACAGAGAACATTCGTTGAGACACAGTATCATGAAACAAAAAGTTTCATTGCCGTTCAAGAGGCCTTATACGGAACCAGTTTCCTGAGAGGTAGGTGCCCACAAAACGAACCCAGATAAACATTGCAGGAAACGGCGGACATGTCGAGGCGAGTACATTTCCGCAGGGAAACATTAAAAAGAAATCTTTCTTCCTAATTGCATTGACTCAATCAACTTGCCACAGTGATGATTTTACCAACTGTCATAAAGGTCAAGTATGCTCAGTCATGCATGACAGTTACATTATGTATTTGGAAAGAGGACTTCATGGAGTACTTTTACAACAATAAACATTTTCTAAATATTTCATATTTTCCTGATGAATAGCCATTAAATTTGGGTTTACTTTTTTAGAGACACCCTGTACAGAGCGTATCAAAAAAAGATGTTACACTTTAAAAAAATAATTCATCATCACATTTCAAAATATTTTGAAGATTTTTCTTGTCGATATATGCCCAATAGTCTCTTCTATCAAGTGCCACTCACAAAACAAATTTTCGTTCACGCTTGGGCGTACACTGACTGTTCTTATCCTCAGTGTCAAAACAGACTTGCGCGAAATTGAAGGAAGAAGGAAAATTAAACCAGCAATCTGAATAAGTAATCCCATTCAAACAAATTGCTATTTTCATTACTTTATGATCATAGGTGTACCAGCGGGGATGAGGGGTTCAACCCCTCCCCATTTGACCATAAAATGACTGTCAATGACTGTTCTCGAGACCAAATGTCAATGGTCCCGACCATCATTGTCTGTACCTCGAAAAGTGCGAAAAAAATGTGGTCTCCGCCTCGTCCCCTCAAAAATGTCGACAATGTCAACGACTACCCCACCCCATCACCACACGCTTACAAGACTTGATCTTGTTCTCGAAAAATATGCAGCTACTGGGCTCGGACTTGCGTCAAATTGAGAGAAGAGGGAAGAATAACCAGCAGTCCGAAAAGGTACTCCTATTCAAACAAATTGCTCCTTTCAAGACAAGTCCTAGACATAACAAGTAGTGTACAAAAGTATTTTCTTTTATAGGAAGTGGGGGTTTCTTCAGAAAAAAAAAACAGCACGGGGTGGGCGAGGGTGGGAGGTACATTTTCCAAGCCGAGACCAAGTATCTGCACAATTTGTGAGACCGAGATCAGGTCAGGTTCACATTTTCGAGACCGAGACCAAGACCAAGTGGTTAAGAATTCTGTAAGCGGGTGGGGTGGGGTGGGGTTGGGGCAGGCATTGAAAATCTATAGGACGGAGACCAAAGTTTTTTGCAATAACCGAGATTGAGAACATAAAAATTATGATTGGGAACATTGATATTTTGGTCTCGAAGATCAAATGGGGGGGGGGGGTGAACCCCTCAACACCCCCCCCCCCTCCACCCCCTCCCTCCCCCTTCCCTGGTGCGCCTATGACCATAACATAATCACACATTCATGCATAATAACAATTTGTTTGAATGGGATTACTTATTTAGATTGCTGGTTTACTTTCATTATTCCTTCAATTTGGCGCAAGTCAATTTTGACACTCTGGACAAAAACAGTAAGTGTTCTTATGTAAATCAACTGCTCCTGTTTGTGTACCGTCCATTTTACTTGTAGCTAGTCTTTGACAACAGTTTAGTGGTCTCGATCGACAAGCAATACGAAAAGTCTCGGGTTCGAACATTTTGAAGGATCCTGTTCTTGTGAAGAATTATGCAGAAGGCTTTGAACATATTCGACGGACATCCGTTTCCGCTGAGATAATGTTGGGTCATTGTCGGAAATAGACGTTATGAGAATATATCACAAAATGACGTAGTGACGATGTGGGGCTGGCGGACATTTTAAACTCGAGCCAACCGCGAAATACCGACATCCGGCCAACAACTTATGACATCGGCCCGACGTCAGGTGGCTAGCTGGGGAGAAATTTGGGTTCATATCATCGGCAAAATATCCGAGCTGGGTCCTTCCACCCATTGATAAAATCCTGGCTACGCCACTAAATGTCCCCCTTTAGGTGAAAGCCTGTATGTGAACGATCATCTGAAGCCCACAGAGCGCTTGGAAGGAATGCTTCCCGGAGACTGGAGATGGTGCACACAATGTGTGCTGGTTTGCTTTGTATCATATGACCGGTGTAATAATACAATTGCAAAGCGCTTAGAGATGATTATCAATCATGAAATGCGCTATATACAAAAATAGATATTTTGTTATTTTATTAGTGGACATGTGGCAGATATCTCCATAGTTTGGCACTATATGTGAATAAGTCTTACAGCTGTGTGTTTTGACAGCTCATCAAGTTAGCATGTACATAAATGATACTGTAACAAATTCATATGAGATATTGATCAACTTAATTTAATAAGGTGTTATCTAATATGACTTGTTTAATCTTCTTTTATTTCTTAATTTGATTACAGTTCAAGTGCGACTGGTGGGTTCAACTTTTGCAAATGAAGGGAGGGTTGAAACTTTTTACAGAGGGACATGGTACACTGCGTGTTTTGGTTCACGAGACTACCGCGAGTATACCACGGTTTATGCAGATCTCGTTTGCGATAAACTGGGATTTAACAGATCAGTCGATCGACCATGGCCAATAGCAGCGTTCGGTAACCGATACTACTCTGAAATCATGGTTAATTGTGAGGAGACGACAACGAGAATAGAAGATTGCTCACACACAACAAGTACTGATGGCGACTGTTCGATTAGCTTTAGTACAAATGAAGTTATTTGCGTTCCGAATCAACATCCAGGTACATGTTTACACATCAGTCATGTTACTAAACCTAAAGGGATAGTTGAGTTCTGGTAGAGAGAGTAAAGTTTTAGTCAAACTGAATTTTAGTGACTAAAACCTGCTAGTTTTAATTCCACCATCCTCAAAATGAATTTAATAATTACAAACTACAAAGAAAAGTACTGTTATCTTAAAAAAAGGGCTTTTTGAACAAAAAGGGCGCTTTCAAACACACATTTGTCTAAACCATTTTAAATCAAAATATCGTGCACGTGAGATATGTAAAAATAGTGATTAGATAGAGATATAATTAATGACTAGTAAAAACATTAATGTGTAATTTTTTGTAAAGAGGAAGCATTTTTTTTTAATTCCTAACGGTTGGTTCAAAATGAGCTAATATTTGTGGGGCCCCACATTTAATACAAATGGTTACATTTATGGATTTTTCAGCCATTTCTAAACCGTTTTTGATCAAATAAAGTTTATTTTGTCACTAAAATATTATGCTCTTTCAAAGTTTATGCTCAGTTTTTCATTATCTCACAAAATAATTATCATGTGTAGCGCCCTCTCTACCAAAACTCAACTATCCCTTTAAAGGGCCCCTGCAAACCAAATGCATGTTGAATTATATGGTAACTGATCAGTGATTGACAGATGATGTCACAACATGGCTACAATAGAATTTACTCTGGAGGTTGGAGATGGGGCTTAGCAACATGAAGACAAATAAATGAAAAAATGTTTCAAAAAATAAAAAGACATATTTAGGTAAAAACCGTTTACAAATATTGAATGTGTACACTGATACAGAAGAATAGAAGTCAACTGTATTTGGTTTGCAGGGCCCCTTTAAAAATAACATTACATGTCATAATTATGTACATGTGCATGATGTTTTTGCACATAATATCTAGCAAAACAATCCGCCTGGACTAGCAAAGTACTAATTATATATTAACATATTTCATATTATCATTATTCACATTTAAATTTGGTGCAATAATGCCCAGAGTAACTTTAGCTGATTACATCCAGGGCTTGTTAAAATACATCGACTTACCTTCAACACATATTTGGGCAGTTTGCCCCTCATCATTCGGTGCTCATAAATTGAGACCGGTTACAATTTGAAGGGGGGTTCAAGGCCCCCCCCCCATCCCCCACCCCCCAAAATAAAAAACAACAACAAAAAAAAAACAGCCATTTTGAAAAAAAACTCCCCCCTTCCCCCGAGTACGCCTATGAAACTGTGGCACAATCAGGCAATTACGCTTTATGATCGGCCAAATCCATTTAATTTCGGGCACTTTAGTGTGATTTTCCAAAAAAATCGTCCTATGTTCTGGTAGAATCCAATTTATACTCGTATTTTT
Organism: Dendraster excentricus; assembly: GCA_031471515.1. Lineage (NCBI taxonomy): Eukaryota > Metazoa > Echinodermata > Echinoidea > Clypeasteroida > Dendrasteridae > Dendraster > Dendraster excentricus. The sequence continues at coordinate 7,647 of JAUELG010067682.1, read as the reverse complement.
ATTAAACATTTAATTATCGGACCAAACATCAGAAACATTATTTTGTACCATATAACGGTTAACCGTTAGCTACCAGTACCAACGCTGTGACAATGGCGACACGGTGTGGCTGTGTCCACACTGTGAAACAATTCATTCACTGTGTGAAATGCGTTTTCACAGTATGAATTGTGTGTCTACAGTGTGAGATGTGTTTTCACACTGTGTTTCACAATGTGAATAAGGGATTCACACTTTCCAGCAGGGAACCCCTTAAAGAATTGCCTATTATTATTTCATAACCAAGAATTGTTTCAAGATTTTCAGGGACCGCGGAAAGTTTTGAAAGTGGGGGGGCTGACCTCATTTGTCCTGTAATGTATATCTTTATTTTATGTTGTCTTTGTTTTTAGTCAAAAAAGTGTGGGGGCTGCAGCCCCCCCCCCCCCCCCCCCCCAGCCGC
>JAUELG010067460.1:0-11058 GCA_031471515.1 Dendraster excentricus | reverse complement strand
TTTTGAAAAAAAAACAAAATGTCTTTTAAAACTAGTTTGCAATAATTCCTCAATTAAAGAATAAGTCGTACCAAACGTCATTCACATATCGTGATAGAAAAGGGTTGAAACTTACAGGGTTTGGAGGGTGCCCTCTTGTTTCAAAAGCCGTGTTTTCATGAAAACAAAACATGTCATAACTTAGCCGATGATATGATCTTTTGATAAGTTTTGGTTTAAAATTATTTCGACCCAAACTGTACTATCCTTTAAATGTTTATTACAAGCTTGTCAGCAAGACAATGATCTCCGTGAGCAATGAATCATCTCCGGAGTGTCTGCGCGTAAATCGTAGAAATTAGATTAGATCAGCAGCTTAGACTTGGTTAGGATCGGGCCTAATCTGCGATTTCGTGATATAAATCCATAAACAAACACGTGTGGATTACCGAAGGATATAGATTATCCTCTAGGTAGCACAGAATTTCGACTACTGTAAGATTTTCTGCAGAAACAATATGAAACTAACAACTTCATACTGAATTATGCATGTTAAAGGGCTAGTTAAGTTTTGTTAGAGATGGCGCTGCACAACAACATTCTTTGAGAGGTAATGAGAAACTGAGCGTCAAATTTGAAGAAAAAAAAACATGCAATTTTAATAGCAGAATAAACTTTATTTGGTCAAAATCGGTTTAACAATGGAAGAAATTTCAATAAATATCTCCAAATCTTATGATTATTTAGGGCCTAAATAATAAGATGACTTAAATATAAAAAAAAAAATGCTTGCACTTTTTCAACAATGTACAAAACCGGTTTTAAATAGTTGGTGATGAGCTCTCTATCTAATCGTTATCTCAACAAAGCATCAAATTCATTATATTGTATAAAAACTGTTGAAACAAATGTTTTATTATTTTGAGAGCAACCTCTCGTGTTTTAATTGCAGTTTTTGAATGATAACGGGCTTTTTACTTTCTCATTTGTATTTTTGTATTCCTTTTGAGCATGGTGGGGTAATAAATACTATTTGTGATGTTACTGTTACTGTATGTTCAGCCTTACCAAAACTGTACTACCCCTTTAAATCCTAGTTGGCACTAAAATAATTACAAGATATGATCACACCACATGTACACTGCACACTGAGGAAATGAAAGCAGGTGATAAGTATATATCCAAGTAGTGAAACGTAAGACTCACGAAAATGGTAACAAAACTAAGAATGTGAAGAAGACCACGAACAACTAAGATGGGGAGGTGGAGGGGGATTGGAGAGCATTGGAAGCAACAATAGGTATCAGAACAACGAACTTGGACCCAAACATTTCATCTCAACTTAACAAGATTTTTCTTAGTTACACATTTTCGAAAAATTATCAAAATGGCGTTTAGATTGTTTTGAGGATCTCTTTATTGAGTCATTTTCAAAACCAAACATCCTCTCAGATGTTAATACAAAATTATTGTCACTCTCAGGTTTCAAGAGTGCGGCATCTTTGTGTTAACGACTTTTTTGTTTATGTAAAAAGCTTTATTTGACAATGGCTATTTTATAACTATTACTAGCTTTACATTTTGCTATTCTATAATTATTATTACTAGTTTGAATTAATTACATGTATTACAAAAAGCTGTTTCGCCACGGCGATCCCTCGCATGTATCCCCAAGTTGATTTTTAATCCGCTTCGGGTTTATGTCAGGTTTCAAAAGCTGCTGATCACTTGAGCAATGAGGAATTAAGGGGTTTCAGGGAAGAACGCCGTCGTATAGTTTTCTATAGCTCAGTCGGTAGAGCACCGGTCTAGCAATCCGGAGGTCTCGGGTCCGAATCCAGATGGAATCCCACTTTTCTTTACCCATTTTTAATCACAATATATTCTCGATCAGTTTCCCTATATGTTTGAATTAGTTTTGAATTATGTCATACAAGTCTTAGTTACAACTAATATTTAGTTTGACTATAGAACTATATATCCCTTTCAGCTTGAGTATATAGAGTGGCCATCATCGCGATTCGTCAGTGTAATGAATTAAAACGTGATATGATATTTGATTAAATATATATTTCCAAAGTCCTCGAGACGAGTAAGCGTAGTGATGATTCATAATGATGAAGAGTTATATAAACACGTGAAGGGAAACATGAAATAACCATACTTATCTCCAAGCTTGATCCACACGGTCCCTGTTTCACTTCGATGTGGCCATGACCAATTAAATGTTATCACGATGCACTATGTGTGCATGAAGGATCTTCCAGAGAAGTGGTAAGATGATACTCGCGGCGCGATGCCAATCGTAGTGGCATCTGAGGAAGCCGGGTGATCTGCTCTCGACAGGAAGCTCTGACAAATCGACTAAGCGAGCCAACTGACATGACTGAGATAGATACCCTCACAGCTACATCCGTATCCCATGTATCCCTCCAATCAGTATCAGGCCGGACTGATGGCCGTGAAATATTCAGATCAAACTAGGAGATGGACTATTTTGTGATGTTTTTGTTTGTTTATCATGCAATTATTGTTTCTCCATATAGCTTGTATATATGATTATTATTTTTTTTAATTATATTTAATAGTGTGTTCAAAGATTGGAATCTCTATACATATATGTATCCAATCAAACAACTATTAAAGATGAAACAAAATGAATATTAAATAAGTTCGGATTACTACTGCTTTTTGATAAAATAATGCATAAATTTGATCTTGATTAAGATATTGGTCGTAGAAACATAACATTTTTTTTAATTGTTATATATTCGATGACTAATTGTTTTGAGAACATTACGGAAAATCGTATAAATACTGCCGTGGGTTTCATCCAAGACCATCACTTGCTGTAGTTCCGTCGGAGAGATCAGTCTCAAGACATGTTCTAATTTTCTGGCTGGATTTTGGTAGATTCAGTTCCCGTGTGGATACAGAAAGCTTCACTTTTTTTGCGAAAGACTTACGACAGTGAACAAGGACTACGATTACTTATTCACCTGAAAGTCTGAAAGTACCAGATTTAAAGTGAGTATTTCATTTATCAAAACAAAATTCGCAAGCCTTAATCCTCGCAGGTTCCTTATTTCGTTTTATTGAGCTAATATCATTTCATGCTTTTGAAGATGACTCTATTGAGTTATACATAAATATGTCACTTTGTTTTCTTTGTTATTTGAAAATGTTGTTGAAGCAAATAATGATGAATCTGAATCTATATCTAACACTGTATAGACTTTTTAAATTCTAAAACGAAATGTTAGTAAAATTATTTTATTTTGAGACATCATAATCTTGAACGACTACATCCAAATAAATATATGAATCCTAATTTTGGAAATTAACTCCAACCAAAACTGAAAATATGAATACGTTCAACCTCAGTATAATAATGTATGGCATAATCAGCGCAGATCTGTATGTATCAGTATCAAAAAGTGTATAATATCTGTACATTATGTTCCCGTTTTCTAGAACTATCCATGATGAAGCTGATGACGGTGTTCGGCTTGCTACTATCTCTCGCCGTTCTCTCCCAAGCCCTTCCAAGATGTAAGTATTTACAGACAAACAGTTATTTACTAATTAGCTGGTACATTTTATATCTTGATGATTCAGCTATTGCATCTTATACAAAATAAACAATAGTACTATGAATGCTCCACCTAAGAAGTCAAATAAAACCAAGTTTCAAAATGTGATATTTATCAGAGTGTAACAAACGAGAGAGGGATCACGCGCAAATATAATATCGCTTATTTTTGTACGAGGAACGTGAATTGTGGCTAAGACTAAACATTATGTAGAGATGTTTGCTCTAACTGCTGTATTTGTTTGCTTTTCAGTCCGTCGGGACTCAGAATGCATGCGAGGTCGATCAGGGACGGTATGCGGTTCGAACGGCAGGTCGTACAACGATGAATGCGACGTCGAGGAAGAGGCAACAAGGACAGGACAAAATGTACTTGTGTCTTACTACGGTCCGTGTAATCGTGCTCCTGCACCCCGACCAGCTGCACCCGCCGCACCGCGTGCTCCCGTCATGCCCCAAGCCCCACTTCTACCCACAATGCCTCGAGCTCCAGCAGTAGCACCAAGGGCACCATTCCCAGCGGGTCCATTCGCACCTTTCCCACGAGCTCCTGTCCCGGCTGCGCCGTTCACGCCTAATGCTCCAGTCCCAGGCGCTCCATTTGACGCTGCCTATTTTGCCGACACTGAGGTCATCGCTACCGGCTTTGAAGTCAGCTCAAGCAGCAGCGAAGAAGAGATTGATGTAGACATTGATACTGATAACAATGAAGCTGATGTCCCCGTCGCTCCAGTTCTCCCGGTAGCCCCGGGTGCCCCGGTTTTCCCTGTTCTTCCCGCAGGCCCAATTGTGCCCCTGGTGCCAGCTTTCGCACCCCGCCCTAGAGCTGCAGCAATCCCTTTCCCTCAGGCGCCCATCAATCCCGAGATCAACATCACAGAGAACGAGTTCGAATTTGAGTCCGACAGTGACAGCAGTAGCAGTGAGGAAGACACCATCGTAGCTGTCACGGGTACTGGCGTGACAACGGGTAATCTGGTTCCCATCATCCCCCAGGGTTTCCCTACTGGTGGTGCCGCCCCAGCACGTCCCCGGTCTCCGTTTCTCCCTGTCGCACCAGTCCGTCCAGGAGCGCCTCTACAACCAAGGGCACCAGTTCTTGCACCCCGGGCACCCGTCCTCCCTGCAGCTCCGCAAATACCGTATGCCCCTGCAGTACCCCAGCAACCGTATGCCCCTGTTGCACCTCAGCGACCGTACGCGCCAGTGGCACCGCAGCAACCGTACGCACCTGTCGTCCCCCAGCAGCCATATGCACCCGCTGTTCCCCAACGCCCATATGCCCCAGTGATGCCTCAGCAGCCGTACAACCCCAGCCGACCACAATACGCGGATGATGACGGATACAACCAAGGAACGGCATACATCCCTAATAACCGTCCTTACTCTCCTGGGCCCCAGACACCGACATTCGACAGGGGTTTCTACCCATCTGGTCCTGCCATGCCAGCTGCTCCCACGTTCCCCATGGCTCCCGTTCCCAACCCACCAAGGGCACCTGTTGGACCTACAAGAGGGGCCTGTACCCGCTTTGATGCGACCGGACAGTGCACGCAGTACGGCTCCAGTGTGTGCACCAGCTACGACGCCAATGGGCGATGTGTCCAGCGTGGGTCAAGCGGCTGCTCTGGCTATGGCTGTAACACGTGGTCTAACAACAACAATGGTGAGATAGCAAATTAACTCATTTTCACACGTCAAATGTTTACATTTTCAACCAGTTATATGTATTAATTTGTATATTAGTTTATTAATTTCACATATGTATACAGAGTAACCTGAATACAGCATATAGTCTTCGTTCCTTGAATAAAAAAAACCTCTTGGAAGTCCCCAAAACAGACAAACATACTAATACGGGGTTCGTGTATTTGCAAAAGTAGCACCCATGTTATGGAAAAGGGTTCCTGACAAATTGAGGGACAGATTGTTTTGTGAATTCATTATAAATGTATTATTTTGTAGAATAGGCTTTATCGTAATTTATCTTTTCTTTAATTATAATAGTTTGATGCATGTTTTATACTTATGAATGATGTATTTTGTTTATTTAATATAGTTTGTAAATCACATAGACAATCATCCTGAATATCAGGCGCTAAATTAGCATAAATGAATTTTTTATCGTTATAATCATAATCAATCATTTAACCAGACAAAATACAAGCATACTGCTTCTGCGCAACACACATAACCTGCCTTACATAAGAGATCTATTTTTGTTTTAAAATGAAAGAAAACGTGAGTGGTGTGAGACTATGCACATTCTATTATTATGATTATATTCTATTATTCTGTATAACTTATCATGCTAACCTGTTTTTCGTTTTGTTTTCCCATCGCCCTCTATTTCTCCTGTCTATGTTTCCTCCTCCTCCTCCTCCTCCTCCTCCTCGTACTCCTGCTCTTCCTCCTCCACCTCTTCCTCCTCGTACTCCTGCTCCTGCTCCTCCTCCTCCTCCTTCTCCTCCTCCTCCTACTCATCCTCCTCCTCTTCCTACTCCTCCTCCTACTACTACTCCTCCTCCTCCTCCTCCTCTTCCTCCTCCTCCTCCTCCTCCTCCTACTCATCCTCCTCCTCAACCTACTCCTCATCCTACTCCTACTCCTCCTCCTCCTCCTCCGACGACGACGATTCTCTTTATTGCTCATCATGGTTTCCCCATCTTCTCCCGGCGTTCCATTCCCCATGTTCCTTTCCCAAACAGAGGATCTGCGAATCGGGGCACTTGCGAGGCGATAGAATTGGTCAAATCGGATCTCAACCATGACGTCATCATCCATGGATTGTGATAGATCCTAACAGGATTATGTTTAACATTATTATTTTGAAAAAGATCATACACATGTATTGTTATAATAATTAGTATTTATTTCCGATTACATACAACTCGGTAAATTGCATTTTTTTTTTTTTATAAAGGATTTGTATCGTGACTCGATGAAATAATTACTACCCCATTATCGACCATGTTCTGTATATAGTATTAATGTTTTTTTGTGTGTATATATAAGTATTGCTCAACAGTGCAAATTGATGTTTTTTAATTATTTAAGACAGCCAAATATATTGGGACGTGGTACGAGGAATGAAACAAATCGAAATGTCTCTAAGGTATACGTCAATTACTTAAATTCGGGCAGATTTATATATCTAAAACAGTGAACTATTTACTGATAATTTATTTTTAGAAACGTTAATGCTTGTTAATCATGCATCAAGTAGGCTATCAAATATCATTATCATGTACGTATATGCACCCGTGATAATTACCTCCCAGATTAATTACAGGTATACACTTTTGCGAAATAATATATTACATACTGATCGAAAGGGGCGCACTAGGCAGAACACTAACACGGGTATTTAAAAAAACAGTCATTTGAAACTGAACTATTAAGCATCGAAGATTGTTCTGTTTATAAATGTGTAATGACCATGAAAATGGAACATAGTTACACTCTTTGTCTGTGTAAGTGTGTTAAGTTGACAACATGATTAGAACATACAAATAAAATATCACATGTACATAATTATAACTTGTGTTATACTTCAGTTTTGTGAGGAAACTTGTCAGTGAGCTTACATTGAAAAATAAATCTATATTGTTTATTTATCGAAAAGTTATCCTCAGCTGTTGTTACTGAAACATCACATATTTACGTGTTTGTATGAACTGTGTGTTTGCGTGTGTATGTTTGTTGTGTTTGTGTGTTTTGTGTACACGTATGCTTATGAATGATTCATTTTGTATGACTATGACTGCGCGCGTCCGTGAGTGTGTGTGCATGTGTGTATATTCGAGTCGATGTAGGTCTTATCTCCATGCATTCGTGATTGTGTCATTAAACGAGTTAAGTGTTTGAGTATCATGTACTACTAGTATTTATATTATTGAATATTGTTCAATTCAATTCAATTAAATTTCACTTTATTGTGCCAAAGCAATAAAATTCATACACACATGGTAAAAGCTGTGTAAAGCATATAATACGATTACAAGTGAATAACATAGGTACGCACAAAAACAAAATACACAGAATAAATTGACAGAACATGAATAAAAAATCGTTGAAATACAAGGAAATTGCTAAGGATGGTAGCAGCCAGAAAGGAGGTAATCCTCATTTGCGGCTGACCGTAGTAGTAATATATTAGTAACCTTATAATTTAATTTGAGTTAAAATAACAGGTAAAATAAATAACAAATATGTACAAAATGATAATGAATTTGACAACCATTAAAATATTACGGTAAATTGGCATCAATATTGGTCCATCAACTATCTTTTGCATTGTCATGTAATTATCATGACTATTCTCTTATACTATTTTTATAATCTCTATGATATGTCATGAAATGAAGTCAATGAAGAAAACAAAACTTATTCTATTTCTTACAAAATACATATAACAGTTCGAAACGAATACATATATACCTTCAAATTAATTAATTGAATAGATACACACAAAGTTTTGAAAATTCGGACATATTGAAATCTAAAATGTCTTAATTGATTTAAAGAGTACAAGATTGGGTATCTCTTTCACGTTCTCTTCGTTTTATGAATGAATGAACATATGAATTAACGAATGAACGAGTGAATGGATGAATGAATTAATTAATGAAATAACGAATATACAAATTAATGGATGAATGAATGAATGAATAAATGAATGAACGAATGCATGAACATATGAATGAACGAATGAATGAATTAATTCATTAACGAATGCATGAACATATGAATGAACGAATGCATGAACATATGAATGAACGAATAAATGAATGTATGAATAAATGGATGAATGAACGAAGGCATATACGAATGAATGCATTAATTAATTATTAATTAATGGGTAGAAGAATCCCTGCATTCTGATTAGTCAATTAGCATGTATAATTTTTTTTTACAGATGCATGGCTCACTAAGTTGATTTTCAAATTTTTTTGCACTCATTTTTATAAAAAATAAAAAAAATGCTGCAGAGGTATATTTTGTGAATAAAAAAAATAAAACAAATTCACTTGAATTATTATTTTTTTTCTTCATTTATATAAAAAAATTGTTTAAAAAAAAAAAAATTCAAGTGAATTTTTTTCTTGTTTTTTTACTGTTTTAAACTTCATATCATATATATATATATTTTTTATTATATATAAAAAAAAAAATTCCCCAGCCATGGGTCAGTACTTTGTCAAACCATGGGTCGGTACTTTTGCCATGTGTCGGTACTTTTTCAAACCATGTGTCGGTACTTTTGCCATGGGTCTGTACTTTTACAGCCAATTTAGCCATTAGTGAGAAAAAGTTTAAAATTCACATTTTTTGCGCCCATTTTATAAAACAAATGCTGCACAGGCATATTTCGTGGATCGGTAAGAATTATATGCACTCTTTTAACTTTGGAAATGGTCTAAAACCCACTCGCTGCGCTCGTGGTTTTAAACCATGCCAAAGTTAAACTCATGCATCCAATTCTTACCGATCCACTCATGCCTATGCATCATTTGTATAATGAAGCATGAATGAATTAACGAACGATTAAACTGAAAGTGAATGGATGAATGAATGAATGAATGAATGCAATATACATGAAAGAACGGACGATTAAACTGATAAGTAAATACATGAATGAATGAACTAACTAACGAATGTATTGATTAAATAATGAATGAATGAACTAGCTAACGGATGCATTAATTAAATAATGAATAAATGAACGAACGAACGAATTAAAGAAACCCACGAACGAACGAACGAATTAATAAATGAATTAATCAATGAATTAGTGAACATAAGAATGATTCAATGAAATGAATGAATGAATGAATGCATGAATGAATGAATGAATGATTCAATAAATACATGAATAGATGAATTAATAAATTAACGAACGAACAAACAAATGAATTTAATAAATGTATATATCAATGCATGAATCAATGAATATATATGAAATTGAATAAACAATAGGCGTTGAATTGTGAACGTAATCTACGGTATGTGTTTGAAAGAGGGTTCAAATATTTTTTACGATCAATGAGAAATACGCCAGAAGGAAATTCCTCTATACAAGTTCAGTAATAGAAGTGGTGTAGGTGGTAAAATATGTGGAATAAGTATAACATGATGAAACAAGAAAAATGAGTTTCGTCGTGATAACAATAATCAAGAAAACATATGTGATTTTTAATATAACAATTAAAACTGTTATCCATGAGAAATATGCATTATATAAAGAATTAACTTCGGTTTATTGTTTATCAGTTTTAGCATGAGATGTAACTTTTGTAAAGCAATCATAATTAAAATATAAGATATCAACATTATTCTTTAAAAACATATTGCATAATAATTGATGAGCGTATCTTGTTCAATCATCCCAGCTGGAAATGGAGTTATCGCAACACGGATGTATTTCATTTCTCGAAGCCCAATTATTCACACAGAGCAGCTGTTTGCTAGAATATTGACAAATTATTGATGCTATCTCAAAGTTATTAGGACGGTTACTCATCGTATTAGTCACAATTTGGCGCTGTGAACATGCATATTGTGATGATGAGTTGAACTCGACCTCCAAGTAAAAGTAAGCGTTATTAGTTGAAATTGTTGACTAATCAAGAACAAGTACATGTACAGTAGTTGGTTAATATTCTTAGTATAATTTAGCATGCACAAAACCATAATTGACGCGAATCATTAATCATTTGAGTTTGTTTGACTGCAAGTATGATAATATAGGTATACTCAGTGGTATTGCAATGGAAGGGGCACTGGGAATGGGGGGGGGGGGGGGGGGGGGATCGCGTGCCCCCAATAATTTGCCAAAAAATAACAAAAACATACGTGGAAATCTGTGTTTCTCGAGTTCAGCTGAACCCGTAATGTCACAATTTGTTTGAAATTGAAACTTTAACACATTGGACAAAGAAGTGTTTCCACACACTATGCCGATTCTCTTTTACATTAAAGATCTTCTGACATTTATTATTTTCAAAGATTATGTCATTTCAAAGGCATACTTGGTACACGGACATTTAACAGAATATTTGAACAGTTGGGGCGTAAGATACACGCATCTTCTATTGTTAAAAACATGAAACACTTAAAGGGATAGTTGACTTTTGGTAGAGAGGGCGCTACATTTTAATACTTTTTTTTTAGGTAATTACAAACTGAGTGTAAAATCTATTTTTACTAACCTTCACATGGACAATAGTTTTAAAAATGGTACAAACCAATGAGCTTTTAACGAGCGCCATCTTGAGTTTAAACGTCTCTGTTTGTATGATAACGGGTTTTTTTACCTAGTCGTTCGTAAGTTTGAATTCCTTTCAAACATGGTACAGTTATAACTGTTAGTTTGTAATGTAATGTTGTGGTTCGGGGAACTAATAGGAATTCCACCCCAGAAATGGGATATTTGCCATAAAATGAGGTAAATATAAATAATCATGATCGAAAATTTGAGCCAAAAC
>JAUELG010067349.1:0-11059 GCA_031471515.1 Dendraster excentricus | reverse complement strand
ATGAATGTTACGCAATCTCTCTTACGTATACGTCATGTATAATACAGTACGTCCAGTAATGAGCTATTGTAACAAATCACAGAGTGTAAATCATTTAATCATATATGTCATGTTAATATCGATAAATGTTACACAATTTATGTTACTTAAATGGATAGCCGAGTCTTGGAAATGAGAGAGAGAGAGAGAGAGAGAGAGAGAGCAGTTTCGGTCAAACTTAATTTTTAGTAACCCAAATCTGCACTGTTACATAACAACCTAATAGGTATTTAAAACTCTTTTATAATTCTCTAAAGGAATAAAATATTACAAATAACGAAGTAAAAGACTGATCATTCAAACAGAGCCATTTAAACTCTCTATTAACACTCATTTATTTCAACCATTTTATTCAAATATTGTGCATGTGATGTTTTGTTGAAAAGTGCTTAGAGAGAGAGAGAGTAATCAACTACATACAAACTTCTTATGTACAGTTTTGAAAAGAGGAAGCATTTACCAATATATTTTGAACGTCTTGTTCACAATTATTGGGTTGTGAGGCCCCACAATTATCACAAATTGTTATGTGTATGGATATGTCAGCCATTTCTGAATTGATTTGATCAAATTAATTTTTTTCTAACATTTAATGTATGCTATTTCGAATTTGATACTCAGTTTTTCCATTATCGCTCACTAAATTGTTCTTGTATAGCGCCTTCTGTACCAAAACTAAACACTTACAGCAAATTTAATAATTTTCAAGCTTATATCTCAATGAATGTGACATAAACTCTCACTGATATTCATGGCAAACACAAATAAGTCATAACTTTGTGAAACATGAACAAAATAATTTCAAATTATTTAATCAACACTTCTAAATACAAACAAGGTGATAGCTGTGATGTGTCTCAAATAATTACCAGCAAGTTTGGTTATGAACAGCTGCAAGGTTGGAAAGATATCAACCAAGGGTTGGCATATTTCCCGGCCAATGTCATATTTCCCGGTCAATCTGACAGGCAGACGGACGAACGCAAATTCTCCCCCCATCAATAAACAGTTTGAATATGAAAAATTTAACAAAACGGCATAAAACAATCCATTATTTACAGGTACGTTTGAAATGGATCTTTTGAACAGTATCACACAATCAAGAACAGGATGGACATATACATACAACACACAAGGCCCCACTTTATGGAGGCACATTGATAACAAAATGTAAAAAAAAAAAAAAGATGGATCTTCGATTGCGCGCAATCGAAAATTATGCCTCCGCTATCACGCAATTTTAAAGTGATCCATGTAAAATATTAAGCCCAATTTAACATGCACTAAATTAATAAGGCATATTTGCATATATATTGTGTCATGTGACCTTGACCTTTGACATCATGACCCCAAAATCTAATCAGATCATTGGCTCTCCCAGATACATGTATACATAAACCAAGTTTGGTAAGAATCCATCAATCGGTGATTGAGATATCACGAGAACGAGCTATTTTCGCATGTATGATGAGCCCTGTGACCTTTGACCTCATGACCCCAAAATCTAATCGGGTCATTGTCCCTCCCATATGTACACTCATACTAAGTTTGAAATTGATCCGTCAACCGGTTCTTGAGATATCGCAAGAACGAAAACGGTACGTACGGACGGACGGACAACCCCAAAACACAATGCCTCCGGCCACTTCGTTGGTGGAGGCATAAAAACACACACAAAAAAAAAAACAACAACATGTCCAATGACGGCAATTGCTTGGACCACATTGGTGATCTATAACCAATCCAACTCTTGAATAATTAGAAAAATAAGGAAAACGTGCCTCAACTATAAAGGGCATCATTATGCAGATCCTAGATTAAAATTAATAATTTGACACTTTTATAATGCAATTTTGATTATTGCACACTTTCACTTTATTGTTAGGATGTTTACAGAGTTCTTAACTAAATGGCATATTTTGTTGTAAAATTGTGGTTACCATGGCAATGTCTTATCTAATATATTACAAAATTAGTGTTCCACATCCTTTCCTAAAAAATCAAGTTGCAAAATTGTTGTTACCATGGTTCTGGCTTATTCAACATACAGAACCAATCTGATGGACACATTTGCAACTTGAGAACATCAAGACAAGTACATTAAATGGATCTAGTACATTGTTGACATGAGAAAAAATAATAATTCATCAACTGGTTATTGGTGATCTGATATGTAAAAATAAAAATGATGGCGAACTTAAAAGGATCTAGTAAATTTGAATTCAATTAGATATGAGGTAACTGCTGGAATTCCAATTGGATTTTGAGGACTTGGAACATGTCACACAATCCCTTTAATAGTGAAAATGCAAAGTGATATTTGCTAACTCATTTTCCCATTTCATACAGTTATGAATGTACAGTGGACAGTTAAGTTCACACAATGTGTGTAAAAGACTTATAATTATACATATCAAATAATTATATCTCAGCCAATTATTTACAAATTTATTAGAACTATGCATCAAATGAAAGCTTTTGATAATTTTTACCGAATAGTGCAGGGTTTCGATTTAGCCAGCCATATACAGGGAAACCCTGTTATAACGAGGTAGTCGGAAATATTGACTTAACCTATTATAACCGGAGTCTCGTTATAAGTTGAGCATTATGCCATTGGAACATTCGGGACCAAAGGATTCTCCTCGTTGTAACGGGTTTTCCCTGTATATCTATTATATCAGTTTATGTAACGGTTGTTGACAAAAACTTCAGAAATAAAATGTTTAAAATAATAAACTTTGGTTTCAGTTCAACCACATAATACTGTGCATGTTATGCAAGCAGGTGCGCACAGTCGAGGCGCTCTTTAATCCAAAGCTCAACTATCCCATTAACACATTCTATAAACCAGTTTCAATCATTATGTGAATCAAGATTTTTCTGAATTTAGTGGACCAAACCTCGAGACGTGTAACTCAATGCAACACAATACACAACACATTATATCATATGGTTACTATTTGGGCAAACTAAATTAATAGATTCATGGTAATCCCCAACATTCTTGATTGATATGTGTCGCCAATCAGGCTGTGGTGGCGACCCTTTTTGTTTTCTTTTTAGATTTTCCCTGCATTTATTTGTATTTTTCTTCCATTAAAATTGTAAACTAAGTTTTTACTGCAAAATGATTCCTGAAAGTGCCATCTAAACCAAAAGTGTACTATGCCTTTAATATTTCATAAATACTCCTATTTACTATCTTTTTATGAAAATTGTTGGCCCAGATCTCATTGCAAACTCAAATAGATTTAAGTGCACCCATAAAAGAAGTACACTTATTTATTGTCCTCACTAGCATACTACTTAATTTGGAACAAACAGAGTTTCCGGTAGACAAATGGGGATGAATGTAACATATACATCAAAATTCAGATCGCACTTCGACTGCGCTTAGTGAGAAATAATGATGCCTCCGGACTTGCATGATTTATCACAAGTACAAACTAACATGCACTTAATTAATTCTTCAACACAATTTTGATAGAAATCTGTCTACCAGATACAATATATCACATGAGCCTCTTTTTTTTTTTTTTTTTTTACATATAAGACCCAAGTCCATGACCTGTGGCCTTATGACCCCAAAATTGTTTAACTTTATTAGCTCTCCAAAATACAAATACATGTACTGTAGGTACCAAGTTTGATGGTTATTATATAGTCAACTGGTTCTTGTGATATTGCAAAAAGCTAATTTGGCACGAGTCCTGTGACCTTGACCTCATGTCCCACAAATCTGATGGCTACAATGGCTTTCCAGGATACATTCAGGTACCAAATTCGATATTCCCCAATATATTTCCCAATTACAAGATAATAGCATGTGCCCTACAACCTTTGACCTCATTACCCAACAATCTAATCAGTCCATTGGTGCTCAAAGAAACATACAGGGACTTAGTTGGGTGAGAATCTATCAATCAGTTCTTGAGATAAAGTCAAGGCTAGATCACACCAACCCCGGAATTCACTGGCTGCTATCGCAAGCAAAATTTTACATGGGTGAATACTAGAAATGGACTATAAACAAAAAGCTGTCAGTTTGATTATGTTTAGGTCTATAGCACCACCAAAAAATAGGTTTCAAGCCCAGATCTTTTCAGACAAGCTGTTAAATGAAATTTTCTTTTTATATAAGACACAATCTTGCAATTTTTGAAATATGACTTGCAAAAGACTTGCATCCCCTTTAAAACATGCGTACTTGTGGATATGGAACATGGTTCATTATTAATGGCTGTGTTTGGTCAAATATTACTGTATCTAATATTACTGTGTACACTTCTACAATGCCTTGCTGATGGACACTAGTGTTATATTGGCAGCATCGATCCAGGTTGAAACCAGGCTCCCGTGCTCGGCAGTCTAGCACCTATCCGATCATGCCACAACACCTCCATGACATGAGTCAGACATCTTGAAGAGCAGGTGTGCTTCTCAACATATGTAGTCCATTTCTTTCTGCCTAGTTGAAATGAGGAGTCATCATGTTTCACCATCTATGCAAAAATTATCAGAAGGCAAAAACATAACAAGTTAAACAAATAAAATACTACAAAAACATCAGTTTTTATCAAAAATTACATCAATAAACAATAATGTTCATTAAAGGAGCTCCAGAATGCAACGTACTTCGGCATTTATTTCATAGTTGATGACATGTTAAATATGTCTGTCAAAAAAAAACTCCATGAAAAAAAACAAGTAGTGATTTAAGACCAATTTTCTGATGCCAAATCCCACTTAGCAGCCAGTTTACGCCCCGCCCACATTTAGGGTCCGGAATCGGCAGCGTGATTGACGTGTGATTTGACAATTAATTGGCTTAAGTCATCTGCAGTATTTAATTCATTAGTCCGTTCTATAGATGACGTCACATTTTGGCGATTAAAAAGGGGCGTTCCCAAGACATATTTACTTATTACTCCCAAAATTGACCGATTTCATTAGAAATGTCTGCCAGATTCTTTTTCTTGAGGAAAAAGTACGTCTAGAGAGTCCGATTGTGAAAATTAGGCCATCTAGATGCTGTAGTCCTTTTAATGATTTTAACTCATCAGCAGACCTAATTGAGACAAATGTGTCCAAAATCGCAAGCATTTGATGGCACATAAAATACAATACTTTCGTAATTAATTATAATCCTTGAATGATTACAAGAACCTTACTTTATATTAACATATTAAACCGTTCTTGAGATATTGCAGCTTGACGACATAACTATTGCTTCATCAAGAATAGTCTGAGTCAAATAGGATATTTTGAAAAACAGATATGAGTCGTGTAAAAACAGACGAATATACATGTATTAAAAATTGTTTGTAAAAATCAGAAAATTTGGATCCGGTATCCGACCTACTCGGTCGATCGCCCTTTCGTTGCCGAGATTTGCGGGGGGCCAAAATGCCCCCCCCCCCCCACCAGTGGACTTAAGTGACCAAAATGACCCAGTGGGATTTGAGTTAATGGCCCTATCAGGCAAGCAGATTTTCAATCCTACAATGACAAAATAAAAAAATCTAGATCTCTTTCATGTCGTACTTCATATGACATAACAGGTTTGATTAGGGAAGAGTGAAATTTTGAATAAAAAAAGCTTACTCATGAAATACAATTTTGGGGCCGGTAAAAATAAGTTTCAGAACATTTATCCAAGTCATTCTGCAAAATGTGTGCAATCACGACACGGACATTGCAATTTTGAGCTTCAAGGACATTGAAGTTTGTTGTGAGGATTTCATTGATTAAAAAATATACTTTAGAGCACTCAAAAGACGAAAGTTTTAATCTGAACAGGTACTTTATCAGTCATGAAATTTGATGCCTTCAATATTAAAAATACCAGAAAATTTGGAAAATATAAGGATTTTCCTGAAATTTGCAATGTGTGGAGGAGTTTCATGTATGGTTTCTGTTTCTCCTATAAGGAGACACCAGAAGATGAAAAAAAAAAATCATGGAAACTGACAGATATAATCATGGGATCATGTTTATGGAAAAATAATCCAGAAAAATCAATTAAGGATTTGAAATATTAGTCCCACATTTTTTCGTGGAATTGCCCTTTACATTTTCCTGCCTGTCAGGATACGAGTTAGAATCAAGAATCAAAAGTATGCCCATCATTTTTCCGTCAGCAAGAAAATCTATCACCATTTGCTGCTTTCCATTAGGTGTAATAATGGGTACCAAGAGTGATGGAACGTTGAAGCCAAACAATAACGTATAAAAGAAATGTAAAGGTTCCAAGTGATTTTAGCTTCAAATTAATACATAGATCTTTATCTCATTCTTTAAATCTAACGTGCATATAATTATATTGTAAGAAAAATATTTCCTTGTCTATTCAGGCAAGTGAAATCAATTAATTTTTCAATTTAAAGTTTCAATTTTGTATTGAATATCACTTTTGGAAAAATCATACAAAGTTATTGGATTGAGTGGATTTAATACTTACCACGATTTTTCTTGTTCCCCATTGAAAGAAGTACTGGTAGCAATTTCTTCATGCTGCTTCTCCTTAAAAAATCTCCCCTTGGTATTACACCAGTAAAACACCCTCTTCTCAACCTCTCCTGCACAAACAAATATAAAATATGACAAATTTAACACTCAAGGCATGAATGTTCGCTGGATTAATTGTCCACATGCTGGCAGATATGCATCTAGAAATGAAGTGCCAGTCATTGTTACATATATCAGCCTTGAATCCAAAGCTTATTATTTTAACTTTGAAAACATTGGCCCAAATGTACATAAAAGAGATTGTAGGCTGGCAGTATATTTTCAACTGTGAACATACTTCAATCTGAATAGTCTTTTTATAGGATTTTATTAAATTCATAATTTCATTTCATAACAAAACTAAATGGATCTCCAACTACATGCAGTAAAAATGGATGTTTCTACCATTTATGATTAAAAAATAAAATAAGCCCCGACATTTGACAAAAATGAAGTGTCGTATAAAATGTTAAATTCTATGACTGTTATGCCGTACAAGTACCAAGTTTTCAGGGACTACAGAGTCTAGATGGCCTAATATTCATAATTATGTTACATAATTTGTTCTCAAGAAAAATAATTTGGCACTTATTTCACATGAAATCAATTAATTTGGGCGTAATTAGTTAAGATCTGATTGTCTTGGGAACGCCCCCCTTTTAATCCTCTGCAATGAAAAGGAGGATGCAAGAAATAAAATACAAATTTTATATCATATCCACTTTTTTTAAGCCAAAATTCAAAAGTTTAATATTTCACTTATGGGCAAAAAATAAAAAATAAAATAACTTTTAGTGGAACTTGTCACTAGAATAACTAGATGGATCTTCGACTATGCATCTGCTATTGCACGACTTGCATATCAAGCCAATTACTGGACAGATTTATTGGACATCTACATGTACTACTGTAATCGCCAATATTTTCGTGTACAGATATTTTCGCGATTTTGGAGTAAATCTCAGAAATCGCAAGTGCTATTTTTTCGCGATTTTAGTGGTGCTTTCATTAGCGTGAATGGACATGAACCAAAGGGGAAATTTTCGCAATAATTGACTCGCGAAAATAAAACCAACGCGAAAAATTACCACTTATTCAATATTATACATGTATATAATTATTATTATCATAAAATTACCCATCAATTGGTTCTTGAAATATCGTAATCACAAGACGATGGACGATAACCACAAAACATACTGCCTTGCTTGTGCTACTTCATTGTGGAGGCATAAAAACAATCACACAAGCTGGACTGGGGGTGTTGCATTTTAAGAGTTGCCATTAATCTATAAGTTGCATTTGATAGCAAGGCAGAAAACATTTGCACTTGAGCCAATCAGGATTACCCATTTAGCACCATTTTCTGACTTTTTTTTGCGACCAATGACTAATCACAACTCTATGCAACACGCCCCTGGAATTCCCATCTCAGAATGAACATTACATTTACAACTAACCTGGTAATGATGGAGGTGATATTGCTCAGGCGAGTCAATTTGATCGAGTTGCTGCCTTCTCTGTCTCTCATCCTCCAAAATCCCAACCAGCTCTGGCCCATCTCAGCATGTATCTGATGGCACATCAAAAGAAAACAATGACAAACAGTATTAACCCCATGCCCATGGATATATGGGAAGCTAGTTGGCTACACAAAAATATATGAAAAATCTACTTATAAAGGTAACAGGTTAATCAGAGGAAACAAGTTTTTCAAAGAATATGTACAAAAAAAAATAAATATGTGAAATTATAGTAACACAAGAAATAAGCAATTGTCTGGAAATCATGCCAAAACCCTGCCAAGGAGGGGGGAAGGGGTTGTAATAGGTAGGGAGCTTATTGTATTTTTGGACTTGAAAATGTGAAATCTGGAGCATACCTTGATAGGAATGTTTGACTTGAAGAATGTAATATCATGTGGGAAAATGCATTTAATATGGACCCCTCAATTTTATCATTTTGGTAAGTTTAAGTAATACTTAAATATCATTTTTAAAAACAGTTATGATTGCTTTTGCTGAATTTAAGATCAGAAATTTGTGTGGAATTTTGACAAATTTCTGTTGTACAGTCCCACATAGTTCCCATACAGGACAGCATAGCAATGCTCCCTTGTGTGGGTAGGAGGGGGTGACTCTCCTCCCATGGTAGGGAGCTCTTGCATTTTTTGACTTGTGCATTAAAGGAAATTCTGACTTGACGACATAATGTGCATTAGTGCGTCATTATCATGATTATACCAACCAGAGGATTTGATAGATCTGTGGATTTGTGAAAGAAAAATACTATCTAAAATAATATTCGCAAAGTTATTCAGTTTTAAAAATCACTGCATCAAAAGCAGTAATATTGAATGATAAATCATTGTATTCCAGACTTCAAGATCGAATCAGGACAGGGGGAGGGTGTGATGGTAAGGGTGTTTTCGCAATGTTTGATTTGAAATTATGCAATATGGTGCATACTTAATGAAAATTGGACTTGATATTCATTGAAGTAAAATCTGAATTTTCTTTTTTAAAGGATCTATTAACTTTGTTGCCATGTGCAAAAAGTGATAACTGGATGATGCAATGTAGATTTTTGTTATCTGATATGTCCACAGGGTATTGTGTGAAAATTTCAAGTCAAATAGACGTTGCATGGCTGAGTTATGAGCAAAAATGCCATGTGATATTCAGTAACTCACTGCATTCATTTTGTACATGGTTTTGAAACTCCGCCCGAGTTTTTGAATGTTGAAGACTTCAGTCGTATCTTTGTAACGAAAGGGAAATTTGAAAAACCTAAACCTGTCCCATGATTTTACTGTCAATACGAATACAACAAGGTATGAGGGAAGGGAACCACTAGAATACAAATTTAATTTTTTGGATTTGGACAATGTTACTAAGTCCCTTTAAAGAATTTCACTTTTGTCAATTACTGTTTATATCAAATTAGATACAAAACATGATTGAAATGTTTGTTTTTGTTTGTTCAAATTATTATTCTTACTTATTTATTTAGACTTTATTATTATTACTTCTTTATCTATTCATTATTATTATATTTTATCTATTTATATATTTATTTATATTTTATTTCATTTAATTCATTTACCATTTCTGTACCAGTAACGGATCACTATCCAATTTGATGCATAAAGACGTTTGTGGCTATCTAATTGTTTAAATTGTCATAACTGGAAGAGGATTTGCATCTTAAATCAACTTTTTCATCTCCTTTTTAAAAGTGATAAATTTCTGTTCCATGACCATCAAGCGAAAGGGAGAAATTAGCCTTCAAAATAGTGTCATCTAGTGGCACAATGTCGGATTGCAGATTTTCACGGACAAAAATTTAAAAATATTTTTTTAATAAGATGTTTAGAAAATTAAAATATGCAAAAAAATACGGATTTAGAATTGATCGATTATTAAGACAAAAATATGGTTTGGTAAACACCCGACATCAATATCCATAAGGTGTTTGGGTGCAGGCTTATAAATAGTGATAAATAGTGATAAATATGCTTATTAGTGATGCAATGAGTTTGACTTTACAATATTTGTAATTTTACCTTTTTTCAACCTGCATTTTACCTTTCCAACGATGTATAACAGTCTATGAAAAATCTTTTGTTTTTGCAAGAAATTGTATCCAGGAAAAGAGTGATCCGTTACTGGTACAGCAACAGTATGTATTTTATTTATTATTATTATTTCATTTATTTATTTTTTTTGGGGGGTGGGGCTAGCAAGATAATCCTGAAGTTGGATGGACTGGAAAAGACAAATGTGTGCGAGTGATCAGAGACCATGACAGCTATAAAGGGAGTAAAAGTGGAATATGGCAGGCGATTGCACTGACTGCCTTAAGTTAAAAAAATCATCAATTTGAGGTAAGTTATATGCTTCTTTTTATATTTTAAAACATGCTATATAAAAGAGGAAAAACTTTCAAATTTTAAAGTAGAATTTGACAGTCGGCATTAATGGAGGATAATAGATCGGATGTTTAGGAAACATTTTCCACTATTTTCCAAAGCAAATAAGCGTCCCGAGGCATCATTATACATGCATTTTGCCGCGCACTAGTAGCAGTGCGCATGTCTGACATTCCCATGCAAAACATACACGTTTGGTATACAAAATTTTACATCGGGAAGAGGTTTATTTTTTTGAAGGGTTTACTAGTACTAGAAAGTTGATTTGAAGAAAAATTTGTAAATTCTTGAAGATATTTGGGCATTATCTTCGCAGATATGCCCATGAGTTGGTATACTTGACAAAAAGAACACATGCTCTATGTATTGACTATGCAAATTGTATAGCACATCAGTTTTTTCAGTCATGCATGGCAAGTCGTGGGTTGATGCAGCATGCTGTTATCCCTTGTCTTGTAGGGGTGAGTCATGGGCACATCTGCGAAGAGATTGCTGATATGACATCAGGGCCCCGTTGCAAGAAGAGATAAAATCAATCGTAAGTTACGATTGATCGTAAGTCCGAAAATTTACGCGTTT
>JAUELG010067017.1:0-11068 GCA_031471515.1 Dendraster excentricus | reverse complement strand
GTACAATGAATGTGCACATTTGCTTATAGTGTGCGCTTTCATCATTAAAGTGTATATATATTTCATCATTATGTGTATATGACTGAAAGTTACTCAAATAAATCACAACTATTAGATATTATTATATGTCCAGAATCAAATACTGGAGTTCGAAAATATCCAGTTAAAAGAATAATGATATCGACTCATTTTCACTTCCTCTCGATATAAAAAAATGATATTAACCTCTCTCTTTTTCTTCTGAGTCGATGTCGCTTTTGCTTTCGTCGTCGAGGTCGTCTCAGATTTGGTTGTTGCTCCTCCTTCCTCTTGGCCAGCTGTTGAATCAGTGCTCGATTTCTCTTGGGCCTTTGTGTTGTTCTCATCTCGTGGTTAGTGAAGTAATAATGAGAATATTTTTTAAAGATTTGTATCATCGCCATCGTCATCGTCATCATCGTCAACGTCGTCATCATCATCATTGTCGACATCCTCATCATTATCATATGTACAATTCAAATCATCATTATCATCACCAGCATCACTAGCATTATTTAAATCATCTGTATGCTTTTTTAGTTTAAATCTTAATTTTACCAGAATCAGTCGACCGGGTGGTCAGCGTCTGTTCCATCTCTTCCTTATACTTGGAAGCGAGGTCGCGGAGGAAGGCGTTGGTCTCGTGCTTGCGCTCGTCCGCCGTTCCAGTCGAGATGTCGGCAAACTCGTCGTCGCTGGCGGCGCTGACCTCCGTCTTGACGCGGACAATGGCCGCGGACATCCATGCCCCGAAGTAGCCTGCCCAGTACCTGTCGTCCTGACCTAAACAGATAAGAAAAATCATAATGATTTTGCCAGGAATTTGTCCTTTTTCAGACAGTGTCTATCCTATAATCTGTGTGATTAATCAAGTAAAAAAATATTCTGCGAAATGATTACTTACTTATCAATGTAATAATTCATTTTCACATCTAGAACGCTCACACAATAATCAATTATACGTATTCTTTAAGACTTCCGTTCAAAGATCCCACTCGACCCGGCTGGTTTGGATTTGCTGCGAATGACTATGACGGCTCTTGACTGGCAAAAGTGAATGTCCTGAACGCCTGCTGAGCTATTTTTTTGTAAAAAAATAAAAATTAAAAAAAAGCAGTCGGATCGGGTCAAGTCATGTCCGTGTGCTGAGAGCTTAATGACTCGCTCAGACAGAGCCAACTCTACCCGATCCGACTGATTTTCAGCCTTATTAACTCAGTATGTGCTGCATCAGGACACCGTTTTCTTCCAGTTAAGTGCCCGTCGGAGGTCATTCAAGGCCAATGTTGGATCGGCTCCGACTGAGCGATG
Source organism: Dendraster excentricus (assembly GCA_031471515.1). Taxonomy (NCBI): domain Eukaryota; kingdom Metazoa; phylum Echinodermata; class Echinoidea; order Clypeasteroida; family Dendrasteridae; genus Dendraster; species Dendraster excentricus. Next base: position 9,739 of record JAUELG010067017.1, on the reverse strand, counting down.
CTGACTTAGTTAAGCCCGACTGAAAACCAGTCGGATCGGGTCGAATTGGCGCTGTCTGCACCGGGCTTTAGTCAATCGGACAAAGCGAGTCATCATACATTAGATGGCACTGATGTCGGATTGGTGAGCCATTATGCCCGGCGCAGACAGAGACGACTCGGCTCAATCCGACTGGTGTTCATCCTCAATAAAACAATAAATCCTGCCTCAGAACTCTGGTTTTGCCATACCAAGGTGATTTGAGGCCGACTTGACATGTTGACTCGGCTCCGACTGAGCGAAACGGACTCTAACCTGACTGAAAACCAGTCGGATCGGGTCAAGTCGGCTATGTCTGTGACTGGCATTACCTGAGCTCTCGAAGGTCAAGTTGCGCACTCCCGGGCCATAGTCCTTGAAGGAATGACTCTCCCTGATCCAGTCTTTGGAGCTGAGAGCCTTTTTCCCATCGGTGTCGTACTGCGCTATGGTCGTCCCGTCTTGGTCTGATAGAGTCACCTTGAACGTGTAGTATCCCCCTCCATCGTCCCCTTCGCGAAACGATTCGCCGACCTACCATGCAACCAGAAATAAGGGGGGCCACCAGGCAAAAAAACAACCTACATTAATATAAGTTTTGGAACGGTTTTGTGATGTCAAATAGACACCCAACATTTGGCAAAGGGTTGTGTAATTGATAAACAGAACATTTAATTACCAACTCTTACGGAACCACTACTATTACCTGGTTCCTGGTTTAAGAGTGCGTCAATGCTATTTACGCCTACGTCTGTAGCAAAGGCTTCCATAGAGTCTGGCATGAGGGTCTCGTTGCTAAGCTGGCGGACGCAGTTGAACCAGCCATCAAATACTTGATATGCAGCTTCTACGAAGATCCCAGGAGCCGCGTCATATGGGAGGGCAGATTGAGTGAGGATTTCCCTATTCTGCAAGGTGTACGTCGGGCAGCGTCCTATCCCCAACTTTATACACATTGTTTGTTGATGGCCTCATCAAGGAGCTGCGAGGGAAAGGTCTTGGCTGCATGCCCAACAACCGGTATTCCGGACTCATTGTTAAGGCAGATGATGTCGCACTTCTCGCATCCTCCGCTGCAGAGCTACAAGAGATGCTGGATGTGGTTTGTGCGTATGCAAACCGATGGAGGTATTCCATCAACGCCTCCAAAAGTGCAGTCATCATATATGAAGATCATCATGCAGCAGGATTGGGTCATGTTTTCAGGGTCAATGAGGACATTCTTGAGCCAACCACTAGTCATTCTCATCTCGGGATCACTAAAGCTTCAGTGAGGCTAGACCCATCAGAGGGGATGGTAACAAAAGGTCTTCGAACCTTTTTTGCGGTAGCAGTTTCCAGCTCGACCAGAAGTGGCCTCCCCCCGAACCTTTGTGCTCGGCTCTGGTCTGCACACTGCATACCCAGGATGCTCTATGGTGCGACGATATACAACCTGACTTCATCCATGTTAGACCGGATCTCCAAGGCACAGTCGCATCTGTTCAAAAGTATCCTGGGCATACCCAAGACTGCCTCTGACGAAGCCGTCTTCCTGCTGACAGGCCTCATCCCTCTTGGTTGCCACGTTGATCTAGACACTCTGCTACTCATCGGGCAAATGCTTGACATTGAACACACACGCTTTGAATTCCGGACGTTCCTTCATGCAGCCCACTGCTACACGAAGACAATTCAGCACTGGAACCAGCTCTTAGAACGATACGATCTTACCAGCCTGTGCCAGCTCACAGTTGAACCATTCAACTACTTAAGATGGAAGAAGCTTTGCAAGGAAGCAGTCCTCTCGGCAGTGTCTTCCTCAACAGCTGCAGCCATAGAAAGGAAATCATCCCTCATGTTCTGGAAGGACAAGAACCTTCAAACTCTACCAAGCTTCTACCCATCCGGCCTATCTGGTACTATTCTGCGACAAGCCTTACCCATCAGAGCCCAGTTGTCCTGCAGGACGTACCCTGTGCAGACACGTCTAATGACGATCAGTAAAAGCTCTACTGACAAATGCCAGCTGTGTAAAGAGGACAAAGAGGACGAGGTGCACTTCGTAGCAGTATGTAGGAGCTTGAATGCGCAGCGACTGACCTTCTGCGAGAAGATAGCCGAGCTAGGGCTTCCGCAAGTCTACATTCAGTCTTTTGCCCTTTCAGACCCACCCAAGTTTACAGCTGCATACCTAGTTCTGCCAAACACTCATATCCCACAACCCCACGTCGATCGATTGAATATCTTGAACAATCTTGAACTTCCTGTATAAGCTCCACGTTATGCGAGCGTCCTTGCTCTGCTAACTCTGTCGATACCTTAATATATACCTTGTTATACCATTGTAGCATCGTGTTTCGTCGTGCTCACGCACTGATCTCCGAAACAGCGGAGGGAGAGCAAGAAGAAGTAGGCAATAGAATCCCGAGCGATTCGCTTGTTGCACACGCAGTAGTCTTCGCAATTCAGACCGCATGAACGCATGCTTTAGAATGGAGATTATTTTCCAATTATATATTTTTTTATAAAAAAATATTTGTGTGAATGTTTAAATGGATGGAATACAAAAGATGTTACCTTTCTAAAATAAGAATATTAACTTTGGGTGGTTGTACCCTTTAAGGCACATTTAACATCCGGAAGAAAGCCTATCAGTGGGATGCGTTTAATTTTTATTAAAAAAAATAAACGTTTTAATTTAGCATGATATTTGTGAATGCGAAAAAGTTAATTATACTAATAAATTACGTAAGATTTAATATTGCAATTTATACGCAATGGCCCGCACGCTCACCAATTCCGCAACTTAAGCCCAGTCTGAAAGACGAAGACTACCAGTAACTAGGGAAACCACTTTGTACCTTCAGACCAGTGGAGCAGCGTGGTCGGACCGATAGGGGGGTGTAGTGGACCCAGCTGTCCGTGCGAGGATAGTACGGCTGGAGGAATGTCGCGCGCGATATGAGTTTTTTTTTGCTGAGAGAGACGATTTTCGCGGCGGCGTGCTGAGTCCCCTTCCGTGTATTAAGTAATTTAGGTCTCCCCTTTTCATCAAGGGGGTGATAATATGGGTCAGATTTTTGTATTGTGCACTCTTGACAATTTACAGACCTTGTGTGCTTCTTTCAGTTGATGTGTGCCCCTATTTTCCCTGATATACCCGTTTTTGGTCTCATATCAAAGTGTATTAGTACCGCTTTCAGAAAATGTATAGTTTTATATCATTTCACACATTTTTGTTCATGCCACGCGGCCGCAAAGATGAAAATTAGCCAAAAATTGTCATTTTTCACAAAATTATGGACCCATATCGCGCCTGAGAATGCTCTGGCCGGACTATTCGCGCGGGGGGACGAATGGGACTACTACAGGGGCACCAACATTATTGGGGGCACACCTCATATATTTCTTTGTTGTTTTTTTTTCAAACAAATGTCCTCCTACGCTTTCTATTGTTTTTGTTTTCATTATTGGGGCCCCCTGTCGCTACGCCACCGGTTCAGACATATTGTCTTGTTTCTATTGGTCCCCGGTGACATATGTGCAAAACAATATTGCCGTATTGATCAGTGTTGATTGTTTCCTAAAACTTTTAGTTGATAAACTGTACCTGTATTTCTGGCGCAGAGTCCAAATGTTTCTCGGAAAAGTGTCGGGTCAGATCAATTTCTTGTGATTTTGGGCACCTCATGTATGATGTCTTGAACACTACGTAAAGGGGAAGGTAGCATGATTATCAAAATGAATTAAAATTTTAGATTGAATAGTTCATAAATAACATAGAAAGATCATTAACAGCATGTGCATTTGTTTTCCTTTAACTGTGATTCCGTTAACTGGAAACAGTACTGTTCAGATGTTTTGTAAAACAGGAACTGTGCTTTTGATGAATAAGGCATACTAGCGAAATTGGCGAACACGAAATTTAAATTGCAAATCAAAATTCATACTAAAAAGCAAAAAGAATGATTTATTGTACAAAGGATATAAACTAACTTTTCTCTGTGCCGTCACCACCGTCAACAACTTTGAAATCACCGCCGTAGTTCCAGTAAGACATTGTTCCCACCTTTAGAAGAAAATTTTAACAACAAAATATTATCAATCTCCGTCAAAATTGATCACCTGCTGATGGTTATGTTTCATAAATGATTACGATGTTAAATTTATCATTACATACATAATCTCATAAATAATACAACTTTACAATATTTATATTTTAACACTTTCGTTTCGTTTGCAATTATGATAGTGTTAGGCCATTTGGACAGTACAGTTCTTCATCTGTAGTGAACTCTTTCAAATTGTGTAAATACACAATTTAATTAGACAAAGTCAAATACTGCAGAAAATGCTTACGAGGATTTCAATAAAGGATCGAAGGTTCGACGACCATATTGACCCTCCAATTATATACCAATGATTATTTGAAAGAATGTATGAAAATACCTTTGATTTGTGTAAATGTATATTTTACTGTAAATATGTTGTATTCTCCGATAATTGCACGTAATGCAACAAATTTCATTATGGACAATAAAATCAACTTGACCTTGAACCTGACTTGATATCTACAAGGTTTATTCTGACATTTATCTGACGGATAACTCAATTTCAGCGGCGTTTTCCGACAGTATTTATATGTGAATTGAATGTTGTAATAGAAATTATTTTACAATGAATAATTACCTCGCCAGACGCGTTTTCCAGGAGGTTGGTCGACCAGCCGGCTATCTTCATCTCCTTCATGGCGTACGTACGGCCCAGCGGCTGCAATTTGTCAGCAAGCTGGATTTAGGGTCGGGAGATACAAACAAATTCATGACTTGAACTTGAATAAGTTTTGATTTTGATTTTGATTTGGTTTGGTTCGATTCTATGAGCATAATAAAATAATAAAAAATTATTATACAAATAATACACAGGAAAATTCATTAATTAAATAATGTAAATAATTGAAATGCTTGAGCGCCCCATTATGGCATCTCGGCTAAAGCCGAGGTAATAATGCTCCGAGCGCTTTGGGACTTCGATGATAAAGGGCTATATAATAATGGATATTAGTAGTAGTAGTAGTAGAATAAGAAGTATCACGATTAGTAGTAGTAGTAGTAGTAGTAGTAGTAGTAGTAGTAGTAGTAGTAGTAGAAGTAGTATCACGATTATTATTATTAGTAGTAGTAGTAGTAGTAGTATCATGATTATTCTTTTTATTATTATTAGTAGTAGTAGTAGTAGTAGTATCATGATTACTATTAATTATTGTTGTTGTTTGTAAAAGGCAATATCATTGATATATTGCAAACCGTGTGTCACAATTCTTATTAAATGATATGATGAATAAAATGTTAATATCCATGTGTATACCTCCTGCTTGGTTTTGGTTTCTTGTTGCACTTCTCCTTGGGTTTGCTTTGGTTCCTTAAAATTTGCATCATACACCAGGAACCCAGATATCTTGACATTGCCACCATCTGGAAAGGATAGGAACGAGTTTTAGAATAATGGTTTTAGTACTGGCCCTGCGCGATCAATAACGCGACACCGTGCGTGCTCGCACATGGGAGCTATACAGTAGAGTATTAAATGGCTTGCGCTCTATAGTCTTGTCAATGCGGCGTATCATCGCATAAATAAGTGCCGCTCACACTGCGTCAAATGGTTTGTCTTAGTCGTGATTTAAAGCGCAATAACACTAAATAATAACAAAAAACATGGGCGTCGATCTGTAACTGAAACCTATTCATTAGAGGGGTGATCTATTCATCATCCCCCTGATGAATAGGTATTACGTAAGCATCGACAAGCATGTTATCCGGGTACTCACCAGGGTGGAAGAAGAGGTTGACATCATTGTCGTCGACTGTCAAGTAGAGGCTGACACCATTGTCGCCGACTGTCATGGGCACCTCACACACCTTGGCCGTTAGGCCGTCCACCGTGTCCGGGATGGCCTTCAGTTGCGGGAGAACCTGTACAGAAAAGACAGATACATGTATCTAGCTTAGCTCGTGAAAGTATTATTATCTTCTGTATTATTAATAATATTAATTAATCATTATCATCAACATCGTCAACATCATCTTCATCATCTGATTATGAACAGAGGCAACATCATCATCTAAGTATAGTTAAAACAATTTTCGGAGTCCTGCTCATAACTATTATTGCAACCATTATTTATACTGTACCTTACTCGTGAAGCACCCTCTGTCAAGTTCTGGACCCGAGTCAAAGTCATACATATGTGATTCGAAGTCACTACCACTGTCGCTGGCGTTAAGATAATTGAAATCATCATCATCATCATCATCATCATCATCGTCGTCGATGTAGTTGTAACTTTCATCTTCGTCATCTTCGTCGTCCTCGTCCTCATCATCACCGTCATTATCTCCTCCATCAGACTCATTGCTATCTCCGAGTTCGTCCTCGTCATTTTTAGTTTCACCTTGTTCCTTTGACTCTTCGTCTTCGTCGTCCACAAGTCCTTCGGGTGTGCTGTCCTGGTCAGCGGCTGCCATTCTATCTCCGTCCTGTGATGTATCCACAGCAAATGAAGAAGGTGCCCCATGTTCGCAGGTGGTCTTAGATTTTGTCTGGTCATCAACAGTGGCACTTTCCGTGGCATCTTTACCATCGGCATCTTTTCCGTCTTCCGTGGACGTCTCCTTGGCTTCCTCGACATTAGAAGAGTCATCGCCGTTTTCACAGGCACCCGGGTCGTCGTTTCTGTCTTCTTGGTTACTACCTTCATCCAGGTCATTATCTACTTCCGGGTCACTGTCGGCATCTGATTTACTGGTAGGAGGTGCGTTGTGGTCGCCTATTGCAGCTGACATCATACTCTTGCTGACGGAGTAGAGCCGCAGAGTGTAGTCACCGGCTTTGATAGGGAACTGCAAGAAAACCAAGTAAAGAAGCGTTTATCCCTGTTGTATAATTAACTAAGGACTCTCATTTGCATGAATTCGAAAAGCATCTGGTGGACGAAAACAAATCATCAACTCCCGGACAAGCCCCCAAGTTGTTTCGTATACGACCATTTTCCCCTATAAGTTTTCTCCCTTCCTCATTATGTCATTTTAAATAATTATGTCTAACCACATGATACTTATATTCAGTGGAAGTTTGTATAAGTACTCTATCCACCCGATGATCTCAAATGTGTCTTATAAGAAATACTCCTACAAATGTACCCACCTCATACTTAACTTCGTTGACAAACCTTGAGTGTGTCTCGTCGTAGGAACTGTGCAGGAATGTGTTGTAGGTGTTGCCGATCACTGCATGCAGGTTCTCGTAACGCGGTGTGTGGCAGAACTTCCGCAAAAGCTCGATCCCTTTTAAAGACAAAAACACAATTATAGTGTGATTAGTTGCAATAGTTACATATTCACAATTCACGATTGTATGATAAGTATGCACAATTAAGAAATACGGTTTTTTTTTTCGTCATAGAGTTTCTGTTTTACTTCAGTGGTACTTATTACACAGACCCGAGTTGAGTGATTTTTACTGTATTGTTTAGACGGACATGCCATCAAAAGGATTTATGTGGTCTTCAGACAGAAAATTTTCCAGTTTTCGTCCAAAAGAAAGCTCATTACCTAAAACGTACTTTGTCCGACACTCGCAGGTGAAAGCGAATAACACCCCTCTTGCGGATCCGATATGGATTAGTTGTCCAAAATATAAATACTTCTTAGATTATATTATCATAGAAACAGTTAGTCATATAACGTTCCCAGAAGATAAGAGAAGTGTAAAAACAGCCAACGCATGCTTACAATCCTGCCAATAAAGAATACTGTTTTAACGCACCTTTCTCTGGACTGTCCTTGTACATGGTATGGGTGTCGCCAAATACCACATTGTTCAGATCCTGATAAGCCGGACCTCCACAGTTCAGGGCAAAGGCAACCCCTTCCGGTTGTCTGATGACTCTTCTGGGAGATCCATTCAGCTCGACAGATGTCTCGGTACCACCTGGAGTATTTCATCAATAGGACACTAACGAGAATTAGTCATAGAAATGAGATCATGGGTAGTCGCGTATCTGCATGACGTCAGTATTTCAACAGCAAGATATATGAATCGTAAAACTGACTTGATTACACACCAAACGCTGTGGTTGTGACTGTATGTGGCGATTCGCACTCATATTGTTGCGTCGGCACCATCCTTAAAAAATTAATCCTAAATTTTAGTGTACGGTATAAGGTATCTGCAGTTCATGGTAACTGAGACAATATGTTTCTGTGCCATCACTGGGTTATCCACCTAGCTTGACTGGTTTATGTTCACTTGGTCTTAAGACTCTCAGTTAATCTACTACCTGATGCCTCCTAATCTCCAAACACGATCCCTAACCCCAAACCTAACCCTATCCGTAATCCACAACCCTAACCCAAATCGTAATCCATAATTATAATCATAAATAAGCCGCTAATAAACTCATGATTTTCTAGTACACCAAATGGGAGTAGATTAAATGCCAATTTACCGCTTGACTGATGTGTTACCATTGTACAACTATGATAACCCAAAAATACAGTTCAACTTACCTTTCGTCTTAAGTACCGCAAAGGCTCTCCAGAATCGGAGTCCAGGGCTCTTCTCGTCTTCACTCAACTCCCTCCGGAAGGCGTATCTGCCATCAGGCTGTTCCAACCAGTCACATTCCCCCACCGCCAGGGCGAGGCATCCATTGACGATAACGCGGACCTTGACAACTTGATCGACCCAGACCGTGATGGTGTCATCGTCGACAAGAAGCTCTCCACGAATCTTCGTGGGTGACGCTGTTGCGAGACATCCGCCTTGATGACATCTGTTGATGTCATAATTGAATTTACGATTATCACATAAAATAAAATGATAACGGATATATTTTACATTCGTCTCATAATTACCCCGTCTACCCATGCCAAACAGTACGTGATTGTGTCATTTTAGACCGGAAGTTAAAACAAAAGCATTTGTGATCTGTTTGGTGTGGACACCGTCACCTATTGAGGATTTGAATTATGCTGTCAATTGCGATTACATTCTATTTCTAAAACCCATAACTTTTTCTTGAGATGAAGGGTACATTAACCTATTTGTCGACATTTATTTTCTTCGCGAGAAAAAAACCAGCTTCCTCGAAAGTTGAAAGGGTGGTTTAGCGGCGTTAGGAGGCTAAGCTTTGCAGAATATAGTATAACGAAAAATGGATATCGTTATGGGGATGATGATTGGAAGGATGATGGAATGAATTTGTCAGGATGTCTGGATGGCCGGGGTTATAGAGTACTCTATCACCTATCACAATCACAATCATATAATGATGATCAATGAATAAATGTCTTTAAATTAATGTTTTGATTCCACTCAGCAAACAAACATGATAGCGTGCCACAGTCAGTTCGAATCAAGTCAACGCGAGGAAATAAAACATGTAGAGTAAATTCCAGTTATAAAATATAAGTGTTTGTCTTTACTAACTCTCAACTATTATTATCTCAACTAAGAACTAAACTCGAGTCTCCTCCAAGCTGAACTAACGAACACTTCGGAGATCATCAATATTTATATACGTTACAGGAAGCAGAAGAGTAGTGAAGTCCTAAACAAGTATGTAAGGCATTTCAAATATCTCAACATCATAAGAAACATGCCATAGTTTCTCACATATTTCAATTCCATATAAAACATAGCATTCTTTCTAAAACAAAGAGTAAGATAAAACACCAAA
>JAUELG010066906.1:0-11069 GCA_031471515.1 Dendraster excentricus | reverse complement strand
TGCAACTTCTGAATTGTATGGTATGCCGTGAGGAGAGAATTCGTTAGTGCTCAGCGGATTGCTGGAGACGAAAAAGTAGCAAATTCTGGAAACGACATTGTCTCAGAAAAATGGCCCTAGCATCCACATGCCTTACCCAAAATCCATGTTTATGGTATCATTTTGTTGGAAAAAGAATGTTCTATCCAATGCAAAAAAGGATAATGACATTTGGTCGATGGTGTTGAAGAAACTACCGATCGTAAGTGTTGCAACCTTTCTGGGTCACGCTGTATAACGTCTAATCGTTCCAAGGTGCAATTGTTTGTTTATATTCAGTGTAATTGTATATTTGTATTGCAAACATTTGTTGCATTATCGTATGGTATACTATATAACCTATAGAAAATAAGTCATCAAACTGTAGGTCTATGCAGTCAAATATGGAGAGAGGACGACATAATAAATCAATTCGTAATTGTTCTTAAAATTGGGTTAACTGTATAACAAGTATGAATTGTATTGACGTTTCACTCAAAAGCTTACTAGATTTACGAATGCTGCCACCATTTTTGAAGAAGAAAATATTGTTGAGGCGCCTTTGTCCTGTAATGATTCTTTGTTCTGTCAAATGACAGGTGGCTTGAACGAAGTTTGATGATCAGTGTGATATGACACTGATAGACAACATTTATGACATTGTTTACTTTGAGGGATGTTTCCAAAAGTCTTTGTTCACTTTGTGCAGCTGTTTGATATTTTCATCAAAACATAACAATTTAATAGTGACGAAGCTTTATGAGTGTTTGATAAGCTTAATTATAAAAGGCACCGTCACACCTCCCATAAAAAATTGAGTTCACAATATGAGTACATTTAGAATCTACGTTATGCTTTCAAATTATAATAGGAAACATGTCAATGTCAGATTCAGATATTGGTTGGACAAAGAAACTGCTTCTCTGCAAGGCTGAAATGAGGATTCGGCGCCTTTTTTAATTTAACCCTTAATTGTTACATGAATTGTATAATGTTGATGCGAATGAGCATATGCACCACAAGTTGGGTGTGGGAGTGGGGGGGGGGGGGGGGCAGGCGGCGGCCACCCAAAATCCTAATATGGGGGGGGGGCTAAACCCGTTAATACAATATTAATCTGAGAGAGATGGTTTAGATTTGTATTACATAAATACCGTGTATAAAACACGACAAGATGAAAACAAAGTGCAATTACATCAGATACATCACTACATTTGACTATTCCTGACGTGCATTGTACATTTTTTTCAATTGTTGTATTATTAATAACTGTTACGCTGTGTTAAACATACCAAAGTCCAAAAAGAATTAGTCTAAAGTTTGTTATTTATGTATCGAATATATTGTTTCATAGTCTTATTAATCATAACCAATCATTCTGGGTAATATTATAAAGGGATATTTTTAAGTGGAAATCAATTACGACCATAGCTCCTGTGCTCGCATTGAACGTGTTTTCACCTTGTCTATTGAGTTTTCAATTCAAAAAGCATCATGCCGAAAGAGATCATTAGTTTATTTATGTGCACAACTTTTAATTGCTTTGAATATGAATTTCCAGTCAACGGTATACTGATGAATTGTCATAGCTTGTGTTATTTGTTCTGTCGCTCTATAGTAAAATAGAATAGATAATTCATTGGTTGTGAGTATTATAACTGTAATATGAAGTGTTGATTAGTGCTGTTTATTATAACTAGGTATTGCAAACAACTTGTAATAAGTACAAATGTATGCAATACCTAGACATAATAAGCAACACAAATAAATCAAGTCGGAATTAAGTATAGCATCTTCTTTGTATACATAAACTTTATTACAAAAGGCAGTGATAAATAATGTAAGTGGTAGAACAATTTACATGACATTTGTAACAGAGAGATTGATTTCACATTGAAGTCGTGCCGAAAACTGCCCCTGCCCCCCCCCCCCCCCGACAGCTTTGACCGGGAAAAAGAGTCTTGAAAATCATATTACATCAGCCCTTTTTTGCCTTCTGACAGGGAAATTTTCACCATCGACAAGGAAAATCTGCCGCAAAACCACCTCCAACCGGGAAAATCTGCCTCAAAACGGGAAAATTCCCCCCTCTGACAATTGACCCCTGTTACGCCCCTGTTGTTACTGTGCACACAACTTTGGCCCGGGAAATTGGGCACAGTTGTTGGATGCTATGATTGGCAGGAATTTCGATTTATCAGACACTGACTGTTCAAAAATTTACAGAAAAGGGACCCCGACATTGTCTCACTTCACACGTCCTAACAAATACTACACAACCAAAATTACAATTCCTCTCACGAGTTATCTTTGGAAAAGGCTCTATTCTTTGAACTAATTAATCATCATGTTTGTTTAGTACGGCAAGTACTCCATAACGTGTTTTCGAAGTAGACACTGTATAATCACTTGAGTATGAGGCATGCCCGTTTACTAGGGTCCACTTGGAAAACATCATTAAAAGCAATCAAACGTATGCACCATGCTGATTATATGCAGTTCCTAGTGCATGTAGACAATATTCCCATTTAGTATCAGTAATGGCTTATAGACACTCGCGTTGCTAGTAACACCGGCTATGTACATCGCCGTACATAAAATGGACATTATAAACTTTCTTCAATATCCCAACATAATTTTTGCGGTTCTCACATACATTATTATATTTAAATTAACCGAAAAAGGATAAGACATGTATTGAGTTTTACCCTTTCGTAAACATATTTTTACGATTGAAATGTTCAGATGTCAAATTAACATCAGAACCGTGTACAACATAATTGCCGTGAGTAAGTACATGTAACTTTGCATTTTTATTATGAATAGTCAGCCATATGGTTGATGTAACATATATTGTTGTAATGCGAATTGTCTACATGGAACTGTGTGAAAAGTTTAAGTCAAATGGACGTTGCATGACTGAGTTATGAGCAAAAATGCACACTGATATGTATTTACTCACTCCAACTCTCTGCATTCGCTTTGTACAACGTTCTAAGACTCCGCCCGAATTTTTTTAACACTAAACAGTTCAATCGTACATATCTTTGTAACGTAAGGAACATTTTAAAAACCGAAACATGTCTCATGATTTTATTGTCAATACGGAAACAAAAAGGTATGAGTCAACCACTCGATATCAAATTTTATTTTTAGGATTTGGACAATGTTACTAAGTTCTTTTAAAGGCCCAGCCCCAGAGTGACGATTTTTGCGGCGAATTACTACGATGTGACATTCGTCCATACATCGTGTTACATCGTGTTAATTATTCCCCAAAATCGTTGCGCATCGTGAATAAAATCGTGAAAGTGGAGCCAAAATCGCCTCTATAACTGCTCAAAACATGTAGCAGTCACACCACCAAACCGTATACAGACCGAACTGCCACTTTATTGGGCACCAACAAGAGCCCGAAATTGGGTAAGCCGTCGCAACAAAAAAGGCCGACGATTCCGATACCACTCTGACATCGAACCGCCAGCACCGGCCGAACGTCCCCAAAACATCCCCGAATTAGTCGGTCTCGGTTAAGTTTGGATTCGGTTCGGCGGTGTGACTGCTACATAAGGAAATCGTTGTTGTACGGCGTAGTTTTGAGCCGGGTCAAAACTATCGTTGTACAAACACGAATTACTGCGTTCTTCGCGATGTGCAACGATTTAAACAACGAATCAACACGACGCGCAATGAATTACAACGGCGATTTGCAATACAAATTATAAATCTTAGTAATTCGCCGTAGAAATCGCCACTATGGGACCGCAACTTTTTTTCTGCGGCGATTTTTCTACCACGGTGGTTAAAGACAAAGGAAGGACGAAGTGATAACATGCGTGTACGGTTAGATGCATACATGGACTGCGATAATGTATGTTGGTTAATTTACCCTCCTTCCGATGACGTTTGATGATTGCACAGACCGTTACCTGCGATGTTCCAACGAAATAGTGGACATTGCTTGTTGACACCCCTTTCTGGTGGAGCACCTTCATCGTTTGGCATGTAGTAAATGGCATTAGATTGAGTTTGGTTTAGAGGGCCTCTGTGCTAATTTTGGTTGAAAATTTTACAGCCAACATTGAGAAATGACCAATAATGATAAAATATGTACATACGATATGGAGAGGCAAATGAGCCAACATTTCAGGGGCCAACATTACATTGGTAGTTTGCAAATATTATAAAATCATAACTTTCAGTATAAAATGGTTCATTAGTGCACAAACTAGGGAAAGTAATGAAGCTAGAGCAAACAAAAAATATTCAAATTTGTTTACCAACAATGTGTTATTAATTTTGGCAGAGGATAACGTATGACCTTTGGTAGTTTGATTTTGTTATAAGGTAAACTACAGCAGTATTGCATGATGTAGAAAGCATTATATATGTATGTATTACAAATAATAATACAATAAACAAGCCAACTATATTATAATGACACAACATGTTTGCATAGCGCCCAATAGGGCCTCTGTGCGCTTTCGTTTATAGTATTCCCGGTAATTTAGTACCATAGAGAACCGCTCAAATATCAAGTACACATGTTCAACTCCACATGGAGTATACTTGTAACGGGCGACGTAGCTTTACGACATGTACTATAATGTTGGTAACAGCGTAAATATTCTACTGAATCAAAAATATGTTTTGTTTGTTTCATGGAAAAAAAAATTAAGAATGCACCCTCAAAATAAAAATTGCTAAAAGTGCATAACATGCCTTATAATGTATGATATAAAATTATAGTGGAAGAGAAGACATACAGAACCAATGAATGTTCAATTATATTGAGAGTAAAATAATGTAATATGCTAAAAGGTACAATTTAGCATTACAACAAAAACAATTGTATTACAAATTGTATCGAATTGTATTACAGATCATTTCCAATGTATGAATAGGTAGCATATGGAGTGTATACGCCAATACTTTTGGATATTGTATACCAAATAAAATTCATATGATATTTCAATGCTAGTTTATTATCAAAAATTGAAGAGCTACGTTCCAAAAGGCGCTAAATTCCCTTTCCATGAAAATGAGTTAACGATATCAGCGCATTAATAAGCTGCGTTGCTATCTAGACATCGAAATATCATCTGGTTGAGAAAATAATTTTTACATCAGCTGCATTTCCCCAAGCCATGTTGGCATAGTTCAGATTTGGTGTCACAGTTGTATTACAAATCATTTCCAATATATGAATAGGTAGCACATGGAGTTTATACGCTGATACATTTGGATATTGTATTACAAATAACGTTCATAAGATTTGTACATGCCAGTTTATTATCAATAATTATTCCTAAGAACTTTAAATAAGATTCACAGACAATTTAACTACCTGCTAATTTAATAGAAATATACGCATTATATACGTATCATTTATTAGTAAAAATCATTGATTGTTTTTTACTTATATTAACAGTTACTCTATTGCACTTGAACCAATTTGTTATTTTGTCTATTTATTTATTAAAAAATATATATAAAATGCAAACATCATGATGAGTCACATTTGTATCATCAAGACATCATTTATATGAATAAGAAACAAAATAATGCTGGTAATGTTGATGGCAATTAATTTGGTGATGTTGATAAAGACGCTAACGATGTTGTTAACGATAGTTTTGTTATGTATTGTAATGATGGAGAATTTACGATAATCATAATGGAGATAACTGGCAGGTAGCGATACTGCAGGATATAATGTGGAAATATCGTTTAATAAATTGACAAGAGAGAGAAGAAGAGGAAGGGAAAACAACAGAGAGCGTAATAACATACATCACGCATGGGAAAGGCCACACGGCCTACGCTAGCTATTGACATTGTGTCAATGAATAACCCAACCCTCGAGGCAACGAACAATCCTGAAATCCATAAATGGATGCGCATCTCAATCATTAATAACACTTCTCCGCTCCGCGCTCGTCATGATTATGACCACCGCGATGTCAGTCCACGCCCTTTTCATCCTTTGTGGAAGATGTTTCACCTGATCATGAGCAAGCCATAGTGGATTGGGCTACGAAAACTATCAAGATGTACAACTTTATTGTAAGATCGCGCATATTATTACGTGTAGTTGTAATTGTGGTGGCAGTTGTAATTTCACCTGTTACCGGTCTGTCTTGTAACCCTCGTACGTCCCACTACAGTAGTCAGTGGGAGGAGGTTGAATGTCACGCAACAGCAAATGAAAGCAGCGGCGAGAGATTAGAGGACTGTACCGCGGTCTGTTTTCAGAATGCCAAAATGTCAACTTTCTACGAGCAGGGCGACATGTCAAAAGTCTTTTGGAAGGAGCCTAATGTGCCCATTAATTGCTGCCAAACAAAACGTTCTGCAAGTATAAATGCAAAGTCGTGCGAAGAATTTGTCTATCCAACAAACCCTGCAGGTGGTAGTGAGTATATTTTTTTTTTATTTGAGATATTTCCTGAACGGTTATCATGCAACGTTTTGGACTACGAAATTATCTCGGAATATTTACGTTAAGTGATCCTTTAGCCATGTAATGATATCATTTTAAGCATCATGATAATGATATGTGAGATTTTCATAGAATGGGGATAATGTTTGCTGCAAAAATCGTTGTTTGGTTGATCCCGATCATTCGCATGAAGTATCTTAAATTAACTACTGTGAATACAGCCGATTAAGATATGACAAACGGTGGAAAGTGCATTCAAACATTTCTAATTTTAACTTTGAATATCTAAATTGCATTTAATTCATAGTTTGTCCTGTGTTACGTTCTAACGGCCTGTTAATATTTGTGATAGCTAATTGAAGACAATAAAAACAACGTTTTAATCAAAACCAATACTTAGTAACGTGAATCGTCACTTGTGCATACCAATCGTGACAATTTCGAAAAATGCATTAGGCCAACACGCACTACTGTACAGACTAATACGTATTCTCTTCTTTTTTTTCTTGATGAAACATAATAAGGTTACCATGTGTATTGTCTCATCCCTCATCACAGATTACTCGGCAAACACATGGCAGATAGGGACTAATCTAACGCGAACATACACTCACGAACTAACCTTGCAAGATGCCAACGTCGACTTCACAGCTACATTCATGGGCATGCCTCAACCTTTCTTTTACCACAGCAAGATAGATATGCGTGGTCTCAAAACCGGTCAGGAAGGACGCGTCGGTGTGAAATTGTCCCAAGCCTTAAGTAAAGTGAACATTTCATTTACTATTACTAATCTACAGAAATCAGATGACGGTGATTATACGATAGTGGTTACAGAAGACAATCAAGACGATTTTCTTTTCAAGGCCTATTCCATTAATGTTACTGTGTCATATCCACCTGGAAAGGCTCGCTGCGAAGTTCATACGCCTATAATTCCGGTGGCCGGTTGGCGTACCATCCGTTGTATTGCTACCGCTGGCAGTGTCGACAACCAAGGATATTTATTCTGTCATCAGGACTCTAAGCAGCTGCCCCATCTTCAACCTGTATTGCATAGTGGTGACCAGTTATATGCTATCTTTTGGATGGACTGTACCCGGCAGTCTAGATGCTGTTCGACTAACATCACCAATTCTATTGCCCTGAGCTCGTGTGCCGACTTCGAGTACCAACCTACCAAACTGAACAACTCTGCTTCTAGCCCCACCACTAATTTGACATCCATTGATTGTGGTTGTACGAGTAACCGGTCTATTTCAACGGCAACTAAAGACGGCAAGTTTGGATTTGTATTGTTCACTTTTGAAATTCAGAGCGGTTATTTAATGGCTTATGAATTCCATTTTCGTGTTTATTCATAATGCATTATGAATAAAACACTAAAATGTTATTCATCGGCCATTAAATGTGTATCCCTTACATTTAAATCACAAAAAGGAGACCATTAAGACCCCACCCTAGATCATTATGATTAATTGCAAGAGGCAGTTATGTTAAAAACTGGTACAATTTAAACAGTACGTAATGATATGTAAAATAGCGATTGCATTTTAACGCTCGTATAGCGCATCGTACAACCATTATTGGCCAATTTGTTCAAGTCTTTATTAAGACACGTGTGTTTTTTGGAACGTTGACTCTATGGCTTTGATAGCTAAATGAATAAATAGATAATCTTACAAGCCTTTGATGCAATATTCAATTCATTATGAAAATATACCACTCAACAAAGTATCACCATAACACCAATCTGCAGTTGAAGTTGGGCTTATTTTCTTTTAATGAATGTAGTTAGACAAATTGTTTCTTTCTATCATTAGTTTACATATGTCACTCCTCGCTTATTGTGACACAAGTGTATCTCCAATAACAAACAAAATATATTCTCTTTGTCATACATTTACCATACTTTTCGTCATTGGTTCCCCATCCCGACTTTAATGGCACATTACATAATTACAGTTTACAAGGATGTTAAGTAACACTTGGTATCTTTCAACAAATGCTTTTTTCCACAGACAACAACGGCAAACAAAACACTGAAAGCATAACTATCATTGTTTTAGCTGTATGCACAGTAAGTACTTGTATACACCTTAACTCGTTAATTATTCTAAACACAACCAAAAAAGTAAGTCCCCTCTAATCAACATGGCGTAACTTTTTGACAAATAAAGTTTGAAAATCATAATTTGGCAGAAATGTTGCTAAACTTATTGGCTAACGTCTCCGTGAAAATTAACATGATCTGTCATGCCATGCATGAGTGAGCATACATTAAAGGTAAAAATGTCACTTTTCAAAAGTCACAAGAGTCTAAAAATTAAAATGTTGTCTTTGGTGTATGGCCACTCATGCATGGCTAAACGGACCAAGTTCATTTTCACTCAGAAGTAAGTCAATAAAGGTAGAAACAATCCTTCCCCGTTATTTTGCACAAAACCTTGTCGTTTAAAAGTAATGGTATTTGATAAAGGAGAGACTTATCTTTGTGCTGGATTTAATTGATTAGTATTGTTAAAATAACTTTTTAACAAAAATGTGTTGAGCAAAATAACTTGGCAGGATTGTTTCTACACTTATTGACTATCATTTGCGTGAAAATCAAATTGATCCATTGCGTCATGCATGAGTGAGCACATATCGTAGGAGAGATTGGCAATTTGGGTGCTCACTCATGCGTGACTCAATGGACCAACTTCATTTTCACACATACGTTAGTCACAATATGTATAAACAATCCTGCCGAGTCATTTTGCTCAAAACATTTCGTGCAAAAAGTGCTACCATTTTGAAAAGGAGGACTTAATTGTTTGCTGTGTATATGACAAAATCATGCATTATTCACATATACATCCAAAATGTTTTGAGCAAAATGACTCGGCAGGATTGTGGCTAAATATTGTAACTCACTCATGTGTGAAAATGAAGTTGGTCCTTTGAGACACGCATGAGTGAGCACACAAAGTGCCAATCTCTCCTTTGGTATGTGCTCACTCGTGCACCACGTGATGAATTAATTTCATTTTCACGCAGATGCTAGTCAATAAGGTTAGAAACAATCCTGCAAAGTTATTTTGCTCAACACATTTTTGTTAAAAAGTTATGTTATTTTAACCAGAAGGGGACTTACTTTTTTGTTGAATTTATTCCAATAATTGTGATCAAATAAATCCATCACAGAATAAGTCCCCCTTTATCAAATAACAAAACATTTTGACAACAATGTTTTGAGCAAAATAACTTGGCATGATTTTTCCTACATTTATTGTCTTACTTCTGTGTGAAAATAAAATCAGTCCATTGTGTCATGCATGGGTGATCATACATCAAAGACAACATTTTAATTTTTAGACTCTTTTCAAAAGTGACATTTTTTCATTTAATGTATCCTCACTCATGCATGGCGTAGCGGATCAAGTTCATTTTTACGGAGACGTTAGCTAATAAGTTAAGTCACCTTCCTGCCAAATTATGTTGTTTAAACTTTATTTGTTAAAAAGTAACGTTATGTTGATTAGGGGCGGGGGGACTTACTTTTGTGTTGTGTTTACAATGATTTTACTTTAGTTTATCAATACAATGTTGTATTGTAAATACTTGTGTAGCATATGGATAATTTTGTTTCCTTTAGAAGTCTGTAAAACGATAATTGTGTTAGCTTGATTCAGTTAAACACTGATAAGTTGTATACATTACAAAGAAAGCCCTTTGGTCGTAAAATGATTGATTATTTGATTGAATTATTTTGACTTATACAATGTTAATCAACAATGGATCAGACAATTATCGATTGCCATTGAAGTTAATAGTTTATTGTAAAACTTGTTCGGAATCATACACAATATGACTATTTGCCCAATGCCATGTTACCTCTCGTAGAGCATCCCCCTCCCCTCCCCTTCTGCGTTTCATGTGAAACGACCAGAGATGACTGATATTGGATGACCTTTGGATTTGTGTCCGCTAGCATTTTAATTTTCAGAAGTTTGCCACTGACCTGTTTCCAATCCAATTTTCCACTAATATTTGTACTTCTAACATTTCCTTCGATCGTGCATTGTACCTGATATCCCCCAACGCAGTTTATTGAAGCAATGTTCACATTATCACTGAGATTCACGTGCACGTTTTCATTTGCTTTTCATCACATCTTCATTATTCCAGGTGTTGTCCATGGCCGCCAACTGCATTCTCCTCCTCGTGAACTGGAAGACTAAACGGCGCGAGAATCGGCGAGAAACTGACCGGGAATGTCAAGGAAAGAACGACAGCCATGACGACCAAGATCCTCATGCATTGCCATTAACTTCATGCTCTTGATCTGAATATCGTCATACTAAACGACATGTAAAACACATGTAACCCTATCGTACTCTTCTCTAAAAATAAGCCAGACAACACGATAGAAGGGAAAATGTGGGACCTCATCTTTATTTATGCGGAGTGACATACCAAACAAGCGCACATTTTAACATAAAAGTAGATAAAACTATCGATTGAAGTTAAGGAGAACCCGGGGGAGGGATTAAACCCTGGGGGGGGGGGGGGGGGGGGGGGGGGGGGGGGGGGGGGGGGGGGGGGGGGGGGGGGGGGGGGGGGGGGG
>JAUELG010066795.1:0-11070 GCA_031471515.1 Dendraster excentricus | reverse complement strand
TTGCCTTTAATGTATGCTCATTCATGCATGGCATGGTGGATCAAGTTTGTTTTTACGGAGACTTTCGCCAATAAGTTTAGCAACATTCCTGCCAAATTTGGTTGTTAAAACTTAATTTGTTAAAAAGTTATGCAATATTGCTTAGGGGGGAACTTACTTTTTTTGTTGTGTTTAGATAAATGGCGTGATCGAAGGCGTACCGAACCCCATAATCTACTTTAAAAATAGAGGATGAATATTTGTCTCTAGAAGACGGTGTAGATGCAATAAAGAGAGCAATGCTAGTCTGTGTTTTACTCCAGAGACTAGATTGCTCCTCGCGCCAATCGATTTGAAGACGGATCGATACAGATAAATACAAGTCTAATGAAGTTATTTGACCTTGCTCGTGCATCAACTTACTCGAGCTTTTCGTATTACTTTATCTCGACCAAGGGCATCGTTTCCATCTTGTGCAAATGCTTTAAAGGGACTAAGAGACATCGTAAAAATCCTCAAACTCCAACTTGAATCCTAGCAGTTTCATTATACCTTGATGTATTCGTAATAACACGACCAATATGGGACATGTTTTATGTTTATAATGTTAAAGTTAAACAAATTTAAACCATGCAAATGAGATTTGACGGTGGATAGGATAAGCTTTATCTAGATCTTATTTGAATGTTGGGAATTACCGTATTTGCCGGTGTATAAGCCGCACCTTTTTCATGTTTTTTCTGGCGTGAGAATCTCCAAAGTGGGGGTGCCGTTAATACACGGAGATGGGAAAATTGTACTTGGCAAGGCTCCTAATTTACTTTAATATGCAAACTGGTACATGTAGGCCCTAATTCTATATGGAAATAGAGAAAGCGTGCCCAAAACAAGTTGTGGAAATTGCGACCACGCTACTACATTGAACATAGTAGAACATATAACATAGTCTGGAGAATAATTTGTTAATAATAAGTAGGCAGGTACACGATGTATCGATACGAAAAATATTTAGTATCAATTGTCTGCAGCGGGCTCATGATATAGTTGTATTTGTGTATTTTAAAATGTGGCGAAATATCATACCATGCCATGAGCAGAGAATCTTCACTTAAAAGGAAGAAGAGACATGACCGACTGTCGTCGCCTTTTCATTATCAAGATTGCGCGCACTTGCTGGTGCGGCTGCTGTTGATCAGTACGTAGTGAAAGGCAGATAGCTACAGGAGTTTATCTTCTTTTAAAGGGACTAAGTAACATTGTCCAAATTCTTTAAAAAATTATTGTTGTAATTGTATTAACAATAAAATCATGGTATAAGTTTTCGGTTCTTCGAATGTCCCCAGGCCTTCGTTACAAAAAATGTACGATCGAAGTGTTCAGAAAAAAAAAAACTGTATTGAAGTTTTGAAACCGTTTACAAAGTGAGTGCAGTGAGTTAGTGACTATCGCTTTGTATTTTTGCTCATTTCTTGGCCATGTATTGTCCATTTGACTTGAAATGTTCACCTTATACTCTGTGGACATATGAAAAAAATACATTGCATCAAACATTCATCACTTTCTGCACACTTCAACAAAGTTTCTAGGTCCCTTGAAAGTTTAGGCCACTTATCTGAGACCTGACTCGGATTTGAGGGCTTTATGTCACTCAATAAGCAACTTAGCATGCTTAGTGAAGTGAGAAGACGTTGACTGATTAGGCAAAACTTGACCTTAACGCGACAATGCCATGCACGCGTATGTAGCCTCGCGTATTGTCTGCAGTTTATTATGTCATTAAAAGTGTATGCTCTTTCAAACTCTACACTAAGTTTTTCATTATTTCACAACACAATTATTTCGTACAGAGTTCTCATTACCAAAACTAAGATACCCCTTTAATTTCAACCCCAACCATGTTAAAATCATGAGTGTAGCACCTCAGTCAACACAATTAGAATACTGATTAGGAAATATTTCGAAGTATCTGATAAATAGTATGCGTTGTACGCTGCCTGTGTAGCCATATTTGTACATAACTATACGGAATTATTGACAGGTAGGACTTGAGTCACTTGAGGTTTACGTATTCCTCTTTCCTTTTTAATTTGTTTTCTTTTTGTTGATCTTAAAGTCGACCAGTTTCAGCTTCGCATTTACATCACGCAACTCATGACGTATAACCGGACAACGCTTTGAAATAGTGGAAGCGTTCGCTTTATAGTACGGCATACTACATGACAATATTTGCCCAATTTATTTAGCCTTTTTGCATTTTCAGGCGTATTTTCCAATCGTTATCGCGTCATTTTGCCTCTCAACCAGTTGCATATCGACAGTCAGTGTAGGGATAGGTATTTTGACGTTTTGCGGGGATTTCAGAATCAAAGAGAATACCCCATCGACTCCACAGACTTGATATTAAGGCCGTGTGAGATATGGATCCGCTGAGACCAACAAGGTAGCATCCACAAAGATGGATAACGTGACTTGTGATGTGCCTTTCGAGGCACATCTTGGCATTTACCGGAAGTCCTGACAAGCTTGATAGAACTTTAGCAAGATCAGAGTCTTGCATATTCACCATGCCACTTATCGAATAACGGACGGCTGCCCTTGAACGAGCTAGAAAACCTTTAGAAAACGATTCGAGAGATTTAGATTAACGTATCCCTTTTTTCTAAAGGTTTGTGAGATGTTACATTTAAACAGTCAACGAATTCGCCTTCGTGTATAACTCAGACACAAGGGCTATGACTTGTTGACGTTTGGAAGAGTTCGACATGACTTTATCCTGGAGTATTTCCTATTGTACGACATTTTGGTGGAATTGTCCGAATTGATGCGCAATGCGTGACATTCACATCTTTGCAAAGGGGCATCACGACTTAGTAACTCTTCAAGTGACAACTCGATCTACAGAGAATGGGACTTAAAGTCATGCCAGATTATGTTTCGCTCAAGGCTTCGGTCACCACAAGAATGCTTATTTGGGAAACGCTTGCAGCGTTCTGAACTTTCATGACATCATCAGGTGACTTACTTGCATGCGATGCAGTTTGCATGATTGCCTTATGCGACATGTTCGAGGCACTGATCAGACGTCCATGCCAAACAGAAAGTGAATTAGTAGAGTCATGCATATGTACGACGCACGGTGGCCTTTAAAAGAGCTGAACCCCTAATACTGCAACGTCATGAGATAAACGTATCCATTTGGTTTCCAAAATGTATGTGGGGATTGTATAGTTTCTAGAGCTATAGCTTATAATGCTGCACTGTGCACAACGTTTAGAAGCGTTCACTAATGCACTAGATTATACATGGTTTCCGACGTTTGGTGGCATCGTCCGGATTGATGCGCAATGCGTGACATTCACATCTTTGCAAAGTGGCATCACGAATGAGTTCCTCTTCAGGCGATGACTAGATCTAAAGAGACTTGGAATTAAAGTCATGTCAGGATATGTTTCGCTCAAGGCTTCGGTCACTCACCACATGAATACTGATTTGGGAAACGCTTAAAGCATTCCGAACATTCATGACATCATCCTTGCCTAGCTTGCATGATTGCCTTATGCGACATGTTCGAAGCGTTGACCAGACGTCCTTGCTATAAAGCAGAAAGTGAATTAGTAGAGTCATGCATATTTACGACGCACGGTTGCCTTTAAAAGAGCTGAACCCCTTAATGCAATGTCATGAGTTAAACGTATCCATTTGGTTTTATAAATGTATATGGGAGAGTTAATAGTTTTTCGAGCTACAGCTAATAACGCTGAAGTGTGCGCAACGTTTAGAAGCGTTCGCTAATGCACTAGTTTATACCTGGTTTCCGACATTTGGTGGCATCGTCCGGATTGACGAGCAGACAGTGACGTTCACATCTTTGCAAAGTAGCATCACGACTGATTGCCGCTAAAGGCGACGACTCTTAGAGATTTGGGATTAAAGTCATGCCATTTTCCGCTTCGCTCAAGACTTCGGTCAACACAAGAATACTGATTTAGGAAACGTTTTGCGTCTGTATGTGGCCTTATTTTCATAATTAGGCTCTTAAAGAGCAAATTTTCCTAACTAAAAAATAATTTGGCAATCAATCAATTGTGGTGTAACTAGGAAATATCTAACTCACCCAATGCACGAACACCCATTTGAATTTGGTAGATGACGTTAGCCAATGAATTGTCAATGGCATGTCAATCACGCCGCTGAGTGTGTACCCTAATAGGGGGCGGGGCGTAAACTCGCTGCTATATGCGATCGCTGCTGTATTTAGATCAACATTAATCATAGGTGCCTTTTAACATAATACATTCTCATTCAATCGAGACTTTGTGGCCCGGTTATGTTAAATAACATTCAGTAAAATCTCATCCAACACAGAAACCGGGACTCTATTTGGATAAGTTACAGCGTCGCCAGATAATTCGATGGATTCCGCGGTGAGACGCGCACTTGAAGCTACAATTCGCAGTGCTTAATTAGACTAGGGACCTGGAAAAAGACAATTCACTGTTTTATTGAACTGTACCCTGTTGGACTTTCTCATCACCATCCCATCAAGTTAAAACAGGACCCACCACATTCCCATTCATAGCAATTTATACAATCCATGTCCATATCCCCTGATAAATGTAAGCCTTGTATGCCCGGCAAAACATATAATTGGTGCGCTCCGACCTGCACCCTATCACGAAGTCATACTGCCCGCCTTGTTTTCGATCTTGGAGTGATATTTGTACGCTGGTTTGCCTTGGGATATTACGCAAAATTGATGATATAGCCCTGGTGTGGAAATACCCAACTGAATAATACATGAACTCATTAAAATTAGGCGTGTGTCGTTTAACACGTTTGATAAACTCGCCGACTTGCCATGGTCGGATCATTTAGTGTAGATGGATTGGGGACCATAATGATTATGACACTGTTTATAATTATATTGACGTATTATAGATCCAGTATAGGTTCTTCCAATTGATGTCATAACTCGAAGAGCTTAATGTGTATGAATAGCCCACTGACAAAAGGCGATAAATCCACTTTCCATGCAAACGCTATATCTACACGTAAAATATACGTAGCTATCTAGGAATTCACATTTTCAGACAAATATCTCACTCAAAATTAAAATGTGGAAAGTTACATTTTCATATTCCCATAGGCACGTGTACAAAGTGGGGCAAAGAAAGAAACCTGTGTTTTATCGGACTTTGGAAGTGGATTCAACGTTTTTTTGTTGAAAGCTGTTCATAGTTTGGTCATGGGATGAAAGTGAGTGGAAACCAATTTTATGATTCCACCGCCATACTCACTATGATCACGTAACATCAAAACTCATACGTACACTTCCTACACAGGCCCGACATATTGATAAATGTAGTGTTAGTGGACACCCGAGGGATTGTAAGGTCAAACGTTTAGATCGATGTCAATTTATCGTATATCTCTATAAGCATTCAGCAATCATGATGTGACACGTGTACGGGATATAATACACATCGGGCAATCGATTAGCTGCATCCTGAAAACAGCAGCACACGTGTAGCTGGGGCATACCATGATATGACTAGTGATGGAGCGAAGGGGGTGGGGTGGAGGAGGGGGGGCTGCGAACTGGGCGGGTTTTCCCCAGAAGTTAATGGTGTTTAATATATAAATACTGCTTATCAATTACTCATCTGCATGCAAATTACTAATAAGTGGATTTATCAGAAGACATAATTAACCATTGGTTGCATATTACTTGATCCCTTTAAAGTTTAACACTGATACAAAAAAGTGTGCCATGATTGTCTCCAGTTATATCTCAAGACATTTGGTTTAGTTCTTTGGCAAAAGCATTTGGTTCATATTTGTATATGCACCTAAATTGATTGAATACATCAAAGGTCATGACAGTAGAGTTTAAAATTCTACTGTGAATGATAAGAGTAGTGAAATGATTGTATTAGGATAAATTGTGTTAGGTTTCCCGTCTATAATGGATCGGAGCGTCGTTCATTTTGTTCATTTCCTACAAGAATCTAGGTTTACGCGTATCAGCTCGATATGAGTACATTTATATGGGATTCTAGAGGAAAGATAAGGGTTAATCAACGCGAGGCGAACAGGGAGATTTGCCCAAATGATATATGATATCGATCTATATATTTGCGAAGCGAGCTGAAAGTGTACCCTAACTACGACAACGCGTGACATTTATCTTGCTAAAACGATTGGTATAAATTGAATGCAAATAGTAACGAGCCATCGTGAGCGAAGACTTATCCGGCTCCAGTTGGCAAGCCTTCTCCGCCTTCTCAATGCTGACTGTGAAGTAAATGATGAGGGCAAAACTAGAAAATATGCCACCATGATACACGATATCGATTTGTTTGCAGATCTCCTTAGTATGATGAAGCGTGACATTTATCTTCCTTAAAACGATGGGTTAAAATGAATACAAAATAAGAGAAAACGTCCAAGTGTATGTACACTGTTAATAAACTTCATTAAACATTTAATAGCCGTCACCATTTTGACTGCTAAATCAATGATGAGGTCCGAAATGAGTAGATTAGTTCATCAATTCAAATGATATCCATCTGTTTGCAGATCTGTGTGACGAAGCGTGACATTTATCTTACAAAATTGGTTGGCATTTAACCCTGTTAAAAGGGGACCACCACGCGCAGAAGAACGCATATATATTTGTTTCGTATTCCGTTGTGTGATATCGAATACAATCATACAACGATGTGGGTTATTTAATTCATACACGATGCAAATGATTACCACCATCGCTTACAGAATCAGTATTATGACATGCTTTCGTACGGGTCAAATATTTACGAGCGCGCCATTTCTATTCTCGCGAACGATTCCTTTGGAGGCATCCGAATCCTAGACGGTTCGTTCGCTCTGGATAAAGGTACTTCTTTGTCCATGTATTCCCATGAAAGCATGATTTAAAATGGTTTTGCGTTGTCAAGTTATGTATATTTTAAGCAAAAATATTTTCTCTGAACTTGTAAATGGAATGAACGACTTAAAATGTTACATTTCATGTATTATGATCTTATTTTGGGTGGTGTTACCCTTAAGTGAATGAAAGTAGTAAAGCGCAATCGTAAACGTCGCAGTCTCATTCGTTGCATCTGATTTATATTCATTATTCTGTCGGCGAGGCGGATTACGAGCTCCAAATCAGCAGATTTGGCAAAGTCAGTATACTTGATAAATTTGTTTAGACATCCTCAGCTTGCCTAATTGTGAAGTTTACATTTTCTAAAACGAACTCATTGATTATGGGTGCCTTTTAGGTTCTGTATCAAAGTTGCAGAATCGTAATATTCTTTAGTAGAGAATAATGCTCAATTTCAAAATGTCACGATTGTGTCAGTCAAATTGATAGTCAAAATAGTTCAAAATCACGTAGGAACAAGTGAATGTATACAAAGAGCATGCCTTTTGGTCAATGATCATTCCAAATGACGCGTGGTTTATTCTAGCGCTACGCACATTCGCTAATTCGAGTTCCCATAAATTAACTATTGTGCCTATTCATGAATGCGCATACATAAATTCGTTTGCACCTATTCGGAATTTGAGAGACTGATATCAACGATTACGCGGCAATGCCTGAAATTGAATGATCATTGAATTGAATTGAATTGAATTGAATAATCATGTTAAAACTATCAATAAAAGTGTAAGGTTGAGCCGCCAAACCATATAAGGAGCACACGAGGAAATCATCTTCATGTAATTCATCACTGAAAGCCAATCACCACCGTGCCTAACGCAAGAATGTAGTAAACTATGCATGGCCAGGAGCACTACATAAGTTCAAACGATATCGCCGACTGAATGAGCATAAGTACCTTAATCATGATAAAGTGCGACATTTATCTTTTTAAAAACGGGATATACAGAACGAGCTAAATTATCCCAAATGTGGCATCTATCTTTTGAAACAACGAATCGTATGTAAATGTGTAAGAAATTTGAAACAGCCCTTTTTGAAACAACGAATCGTATGTTAATGTGTAAGAAATTGGTAAACCGAAATCACACACGTTGAGTTTCTCATCGGTGACATCAGTATGTCAACGGGATATCATTTCAGGCGGCGAGCTTCATCAGATCTAACTGATATGTCACAATCCCTCGTCTGTTGTATTGGTACTTCGATATTTTTAGAATAGTGAATTTCCGTAAAAAAAAAGTATCAC
This sequence comes from Dendraster excentricus, assembly GCA_031471515.1. Taxonomy (NCBI): domain Eukaryota; kingdom Metazoa; phylum Echinodermata; class Echinoidea; order Clypeasteroida; family Dendrasteridae; genus Dendraster; species Dendraster excentricus. The sequence goes on along the minus strand of JAUELG010066795.1, from coordinate 2,893 downwards.
GTAGACGACTGTGATTAATACGTCGCGGTCAGATTTACCCGCATCGAGCATCGACATAAGCAGGGCAATGTCAAAATCACATTCATATGCGGTTATTTAGCGGCGCGAACTCATGAAGACTAGGGAATAGCCACGTAAGACACTTGACCACTGGTGTAACCATAACAAATGCCACGTAAATGACCACGTCAGTCGACATGGCTGATTAATTTATTCATAAATTGCAAACGTTAAACGATATCTGCATTGCCTTCCCACGGGTTAGCCACGCTTCATCGAAGGTTCACGATCACGTACAGAATTATGACGTGGCTCTTACAACAAGGATTCACGTGACGGTACTGTAACTGGGTCATAATGCTATCTACATCATAAGTTTCTACCTCTACTGAAAAAACCGTGATGATATTAGCGTATATTCAAATAAATGTTAAAAAGGTTAAAAAAAGGTTAAAAAGGGGCGAAGAAAATGGAATTCCAACGATTATTTTCTTTGCCTATTTTCAATCACGATATATTTATGATAAGCTTCTTCTCCATGTGTTTTAATTATTCAATTTCAGGCATACATATATATGTCCAGTAGACGTGGCAGAGCATCAATGACCACTGCGCGTACTTACTATGTTTCGATGATGATCCCGTTTTAAAAGTAGGTCGAAAGTACGCCAGCAAAACGCCACTCTCTTAATCTGCTTAATTAGATTATTGATTACCATGTACAGTATGGTGCGAACATGGCTTATTCTGCGATGCATTCATTATTCTGCCATTGGATTGTTAAAGGGACATTTGAGCGTTGGTATGTATAAGAGTAGGTCCATGGTATAAGGGAGAACTTTACTACATTTTTTGAGATAATCAACAGCTGACTGTCAAATTTGAACGAACATACATTTTGAATAATATAATAAACTTTAATATTCAGAAAGACAAATATGCTTCAAGCATGTCAAGACTACTTAAGGAAAATCCAAATAGGTTGTAAAATAGGTTGCTGATGATATCTTTATTGAATCATCATTTTCAACAAAGCATTAAATGCACAGTTTTGTAGGAAAATGGCTTGAGCCAATCATTGTACTTGAAAGTGCCTTATTGAATTGCAACGGCTCGTTTTGAATGATAATTGTCTTGGTGTTACTTAGTCGTATGTAATTATTTATACATTTCGAGCACGGTAGATGTTTAACTACTATTTTGTACCGTAATGGTGCATGTTTAGTTAAAGGGATAGTTGAGTTCTGGTAAAGAGAGTACAGTTTTTGTCAAACTGAATTTCAGTAACCAAAACTTGCACCATTACATTAAAAGCTAATGGTTATAACTCTACCATGATTGAAAGTAATTCTAAATTTCGAACGACTGTGTAAAAAGCCTTTTATCATTCAAACAGAGCCATTCAAACTAAATATAGTGCTCTATAAAATTTGTATTTATTTAAACCAATTTAATTAACATATTGTGTATGCGAATGTTCGTAAAAATAGTGATTAGATAGACAGATAATCAACAACTATTAACAAACTTTTGAAAATTTTTGAAAAGAGGAAGCATTTTTGTTTTAATTTAAAACGGTTGGTTCAAAATTTTCTAATATTTGTGGGGCCCCACATTTATTACAAATGATTACATTTATGGATATTTCAGCCTTTTCTGAACAGATTTTGATCAAATAAAGTTTCTTATGTCATTAAAATATTATGCTCTTTGAAATTGTTCACTCAGTTTTTCATTATCTCACAAAAAAGTTATTATGTGTAGCGCCCTCTCTACCAAAACTCAACATTCCCTTTAAAGTTATGTTCGATCAATACTCAACTATCCCTTTAGCTTTTACATGAAATGCGTGACGTCATTAATCAATTTCTGAAAGATGTCATTTGTCTATTTTTGTGACTCGGTGCTCTGAAATTGAATCAATCTTTTATGACTTTTTACGACCTTGCTCTGCGACGTCCATCAGCAACATTATTTCAATTCATATTTATTAATTTAGATAGTCATCCATCATGGATAAGAAAGATGCGATCCGAAGCTTACTCAAGGCAGAGCAGACATTAGCTTACGAAATATGGTTACATGGTGCTATTTGCTAATAAACCAATAATCATATATTTAAGCCAGTGGTAAATCGAATAACAGTATAAACTGAGTGATGCTCAAAGTTAAGATTCTTTAGCTAAAATACGTGTTGCTGTTACCAGATTACTTACACCAAATTACCTAGAAGTTATATTCCCATTACCTTTGCCTTTCCTTGATTTAATCCAGATACTGTGATGTTCAAACCAGATATCGTTATTTGAAATTGTTTGAAATTTTTGTTAACTACCCTCTTGTGTGTTGTTTATTTTGTTATTCTATTGTCCTTCTATCAAACTTCGCATTTCTGTAGGAATGACTAGAATAACCTTGGTTCATGACTCGAAGCACGTACCCATCTAATAGTAGAGACATTTTGTATAGCATATTTCCTGTGAAGCTTCGACTTACCGTAACCCGATGATAATCTAGTTCACCATAATGTAAATCGAGTAAATTCTAACTAGTATTTTTTGTTTTATTTTTTGTAATAAAATATGTCATACTCATTGAACACACGATATACGACAAGTTCACATCGAAGTCATCTTTGTATTACTTTATCCTTCAACAATGTCAGTGGATTACCAACTTGACCCAAACGAGGTTAGCATGACAGAAAGACACCCTGCTAACTGTCACGTGATGGTGAAAGCGGGTGATATGATGATGATGTAGGCAAATACGTAATATGACTTCGTTATGTTTCTTAATAAATAAGGGAGTTCGTATAGTTACCATCTGCGCATGCGCCAATTTCGAGACGAAAATTAATTGTACCAAAAACATCGATAGTGCCCGTTGTCAC
>JAUELG010066573.1:0-11072 GCA_031471515.1 Dendraster excentricus | reverse complement strand
CCCCCACCCCCCCCCCCCCCCCCCCCCCCCTTAGCCATTCATGATTGATTAAAACAGTATGTATGAGGTCTGTAATCTATGTTACTGTATATATATGGTTTAGTCGGGCAGAATGTTATCTCGATCTTTATAAAACTTCAGAGTGAATCATGCCAGAAATAATGTCCTTGAAATTAAGTATGTACTAAGGGCTCAAGGGCAACATTTTCCACCTGAGAAAATGTTATTCCTGTGAGGGGAGGGGTGGGGGCTTGGGCATAGGGGCCCCACCCCATGCTACACTACTCATTACAAATTGAGTATAATCTCACTGGATATTAATTCAGCCATTTAATCAGGATTGGGGTATATGTGGTCTATATAAAATTAATGTTACCTAGTATATCAATATAAAGTCATCTGCAATATGTTTTTTTAGATACAATCTCTAGCAAAGTCAAGATGTTAATTCTTTACAAAAAGAACTTCAAAGAGAATCATGCCAGAAATAATGTCTTTGAAAATGCAAGGGAGCTCTATAGGCTCAAGGGCAACATTTTCCAGCTGAGAAAATGTTATTCCTGTGGTTGAGCTCATGTTATTCCTGACTTGCGGTGCCCTGTGGCTAATTAATAGTGCTTGAAAGGTCAATAGTTAATCACTGGAAAACTTTAATGCGGGCCTTTGAGCTTTGAAACATGTGCGGCTTGTTAAGAATGTGTTAATTAACTCTCAGTTTCTGTGGCTATGTTAAACAGTGGAACCTCGTTATAATGAGCTACAGTGTAACAAAACTAAATAACAAAACAGTCCTATTTTCATAGTTTTACCTTTTAAGGTGTGTTAATTAACGCTCGGTTTCTGCAGCTATGTTAAACGGTGGAACCTCGTTTTAATGAGCTCCAGTGTAACAAAACTAAATAACAAAACAGTCACATTTTCATAGTTTTAACTTTTAAGGTCCAACACAAATAAGTGTATGGCATGCTATGAGTAAATCAATAAAGACTTGCAATTGATTGTAAGTTGCAATTAATTAGCATCTCAGAAAATGTGTACATTATTTTATTCCTGTGGTTCAGATCATGTTATTCCTGACTTGCGCTGCCCTGTGGCTGATTAATAGTGTTTGAAATGTCAACTTAACGAGGCTACAAATGGGCTGGGACCAGCTAAATTACCTTGTTATAAGTGGAAAATCTATGGAAAAATAAAAACAAACAAAATCGTAAGAGGACATTTTTTTTGTTTAACTAAAGTAAATAATTAAGGTGTGCCCCCTAATAATGTTGCATGCCCTCCAATCAGTCTGACCATGCTACGCCACTGTTAGTGTATACTGTATTATAACTCTGTCACGAGGGAAGATGAATTTACCCTAGAGCTTTTACCGAACTCCCAAGTTCAGGTGTAATCAGAGCTCTTATGATCCCAGCCGTCTTTAAATCTTTCTCAGCGGTTAAAGGGATATAGTAGCTCTGATGGCAAGTGCAAAAATTGGTGAGTGATTAATAAAATTTGAAGTTGATTGAATTTTTTTTGGCTGAAACATGAGCAAAAAAAAAGCAAGGTGATATTCACTTATTTGACACTGCGATCGTGCAAATCTTTTTAATGAAAAGGAAATTTGAAAAACCAAAACCTGTCCTATGCACGAATACAACAAGGAATGAGGGAACCGCTAGAATTCCAAATGGATTTTATTAAGACAATGTTGCAATCCCTTTAATAACGGTTAAAGAAAGACAAAAAGGCAGCCAGGATTAAAGCTCTGATTACACACGAGTTGGGTAAAAGAGGGTATCATCTTATCTTTCGCCCCGAGGGCCCCCATGACATTCGAAGAGATTCCACTTACGATGATATTCGTGGCCCCTGGCAAATCTTTTATGAGAGTCTGATAACTGGAAGTGGAATGGTCCATTTGTCTCCAGTTACGTGATGTTGTGCGGATTATGGTTGAATGGCGGTAGAGGCTTTCGATGCCCATCATTCGAGTGGATTTTAAAGGGACTGTGTACATAGACAATAACTTGACAAAGAGATGATAATGTGTATTTCTATAATCTGGCTAATGTGTCCTCAAGAGTGACTCGTGAAAAAAAAAGTTAAAGTGCCAGGGATTTGAATGCTCTATGTCATTTGTGTGTATTGTAACTTGAGCTTGGCACTCAAGGTTTAAACAAAAAATGAACAAGACTGCAAATTATGTTATTATGTAAAGTGCATGGAGAGTAATTTTATCTTATTATGCCCTATATAAATATACATCATTATAATCGTTCTAATTTTGTCATTTGCTATTAAACTCACTGCCACAAATTTGTACACAGTTCAATTCATTTTGTACGAGGCTGGAATTGAAATGGGCCATTTGTCTTGAGTTATGTGATTTTGTGTGGATTATGGTTGTCTGACGGGAGAGGGCTTGCGATGCCCATAACCAAAGTAGATTTTAAAGGGACAGATCTGTTGACATTTGGAAAAAAACTGGCAGAGGGTTGAAAATTTGTGTTTCTGTAATCTGATGTGTCATTTATCAAAGTCATTTGTGAAATGGCCAAGTAATAAGCCAAAATAGCAGTGTTTACACAGTTGAAAAATCAAATGATCCCCAGGATTTGTTTTCATTTTAATCATAAATATCTCAACAAAGAAAATGTGAACAATTAAAAGACGAGATTACAGTTTGGATGTATATTTAAACTTAAAAATCAGTCTCCATTCTGACGGCTGTTCCATAATTTATCGTACAATAGCAAGGTTATTTGTATGGTCCCAAGAACATCATTATACTGAGGTTCCACTCAACCAAAAAAATACACGGGGGCGATGGGCGATTCGCCCCCGAAACGCCCAAAATCGCCCCCGTGAGCCTGGGCACGGGGGCCAAAAAAAATAATAATAATAATAAATATATAATTATTTTTTTTAAAGAATTTTTTTTTACATCTGTCTGCGTGATCGGTAAGCGCAAGAAACGTACCAAACATGGCATAATCGTATAGATCACATCATGATGATCATTTACTAGACCCTTGAGCAGTGAAAACAATGTTAAAAAAAAAAGAGCCCCCGTGAAAAAAAATGTGTTTTTTGGGGTGGTTCCACTGTATTTTATTGACTGAAATAGGATAAACAGCATCCCATTGGAAACCTAAAATACTACAATACTGCATGTATTATCTTTGCTCTGTTTCAGTCATATTATATTTCTGGTCAGTTTCTCTATATGTTTGAATTAACTGTATTTTATTGGAACACACAATTTTGCCTTGGGGGAAAAGGACCCCGTTAACCAGGTAATGGGCACCTCAACAGACTGACACATCTGCGCTGCGCATGGTTTCATTGCCATTTAAAATCACTGTGGAGACTCGTTTTTTTTTGCATATCCTTTGGAGTAACCAGGAAGGGTTAAAGGGATCTTGTAACATTATCCATAGCCACAAAACTTATTCAGAATTCTAGTGGTTCTCTCGTACCCTGTAACATTTGTATTACCCATGGAAGTATGTAACAGGGTCTTTGTTTACTTTTGTTAAAAAGTTATTTACGATTGAAGTGTTCATTTTTTTAATCATCCACTGGAGAATTATAACCATGTGTGCGAATATCAATTTCCAAACTTGCTTCCTTACTAGCGCTTGTTTATCCTATGGGTGGTTGTCTTTGGGAAAAATGATTGAAACTTCAGAGGGCAGTGACCTTTATATATGCAAACACATGTGTAAACAGTAATGATTGGGAGTATTTTACAGTGAAACGAGGGAACTGGGCCAATTGAATTGATCTCATGACGCGAAAGTACTGCTGAAAACTGCTTTTATACTATATATGTTTGTGTGTATTTCCTCCAATCCTGGCCAAGCCTGTCTGACCACTCACAGCATTTTTATTGTTCTATGTTCCCGCCCCTTTCTTCATTGCTTATTAAAATACGCATTAGGGTATATATATGATATGTATTGTTTGTTTAATTGTCATTCCGCCTCTGAAGAAGATTCTGCTAGGATAAAAAAATTTAGGCCCCATTTATCTCATAACATCAGATATCTTCTTTGATTGGCTAAAAAATAGTGACCTGTGAATTACCTTGTTATATCAGGTACCTCATTATAACTGGACTTGATATAAAGTGGTTCCATTGTACATGGTAGCTGTTTTCAGCTAACCATTATCAAATTAAGATTATAAATTCATATACACACACGCAATACAACATCACAACTGATGCTTGATATTTGGGGACTACTATAAATAATTCTCAAGTTCTCATTCAAGGAATTTTCTTCATGGTCTATTGTCGCTTTAACGACTATACTAAATACAGTCAAACATCTGTATAGGAAAGTTCATTATAACGAGGGACCTTACCCACACTCACATTACACAAACACATACTTTCAGTGCAAAATTTGATTGTAAGGCAAGGAAAACATGCATTTTGTAACAAAATATAGGATTCAGAATATAACATTTATGTTTTTAAATAAATTTGTAATTTTCAAATATCAAAATGAACAAAAGCATTTTTTTTCCAGAGCTTTAAAGTGGCATAAATTTATATAAATATATCAAATGTATAAAAAGCATATAAAATGAACAGATGAAAGCACATAATCGATCTTCATATCGTCTTCGTAATAATGACGACTTGTCCATCTATGGTCTTCTATTATTTGATGCTTTTTAGAAAAGTGACAGGTCATCTAGATCTTGTAGAAAAGCCACCAGTTGGCATCAGGTGGTCAACAAAAATGGGTGGAATTCACATAGGAGATTTGTTGGAGGTTTGTACAAACCATGGTCTGACCCTGGTCTTCCTCTATGGAATGCCATTATACATTTGTCATGCTTGTTAACAATGTTGATTTACAATTTACTTATAAACGAGCAGCATTCCATAGATGTAGACTATCGTCAAACCTTGGTTTGTACAAACCTCCTACAAACCTTCTTAGTGAATTCCACCCATTGGCTCTCAGTGCTGCCCGACAGTGGTATGCAGACGGATTGTCCCCGTCTCCACCTCTTCATCGAATCTGAGAAAATAAATTCTCGATACAATACTGATCAAGTCTACTAATGGACACATAATCAAACTAAGCATTGTTATGCATATGCAGATGTTCCCATAATCCCAGGACAGAGTTGATAGATGTGATCCAGCCATCTAAAAATCAAACCTTATGCTGTTTTTTAAGTTTCCTGGTCCCAACCTATGCTGCTGTAACACAGTGGCGAATATCCTTGGTATTCAGCTGACAAATGCAAATCGCCACCTTTTTGCAATGTGATCACCAAATTTCAACATTCATGGGTGTTGCAAATTTTTTAAACATGCTCCCGGAACTCAAAAGTAAAGCATATTCTCATTGTTTTCTCAACATTTTCATCTGCAAGGCAAGGAATTTGAAGTGGCCATAAGACATTTGTTAGCATTTCAATTGCCTACATTGTCTACATAACTACGCGGTCTTAGCCACGATCCACCGAGCATGGTGACGTAGCGATAGTGTCTGCCTCATGCATGGGAGGTCCCAGGTTCGAACCCAGACCGGGTCATACCAAAGACTTTAAAAATGGTACCTTTTGCCTTCTAGCCAGGCGTTTGGTATTTATAGAATGGAGAAAGTAAAGTTAATCACACACGTTACCAGAGGACTGGCCCCCTTGTGTAGCTATCGCTACATTTAGTAGATGCGTGGCCTTAGCCAAGATCCACTTACATCAGTCTACAGATCTTCTGTCATCAATCTCTTCTGGAATTCTCTTTTCCAAGTCCTTCATTCTGTCCACAAAGAACATAGATCATAAGTGGTCAGAGTATCATCATAGTCATAAGAACTATGAGGTCTCAGCCAAGGTCTTGGATCTCAGAGAAGGCTTGCGTCAGTCTGCGGACCTTCTCCTCCATCACTCTCTTCTGATTTGCCAATTCAGCCAGCAGGTGCCTCATCTCGTCCTCGACCTCTGCAACCTATGATGAGATTCAAGGAAAATAAACAAAAAGGCTCAACTCTCAATTATAAGCCATTTAAAGTAACCTAACTTACACATTATAATAAAGCTCAGATGGATGAGAGAGAAAATAGAGTGTACTGGACAACTAACTTAGAACAAAAAAACTGCTATACATGTAGCTCAAATTTAAAGAAAATTACATCAATTGAAAAATAAAACAATTGCTCTACTGTCATTCTCTTATAAATAAATTTAAAAAAAACTTTTCTATATTTATCATTGCTTACGGGAAGCGGGTGGGATTTCAGAATCTCAAAGTGAACAGGTTAAATTAATGAAAATGAGCAAAGAAAAAAAAAAGGCTTCACCAGGAATCAAACCCGAGACCTCTGGATTGCTCGACTGGTGCATAGAAATTTTTAAAACAAATAAACATGTATATCAAACTCAATCTTTTCTTAAATTCTAAGAACAAACATATATCCTACTCTGCCAAGTGCCTCTTCAATCTCTGTCTGCTTCTCCTGAGCCAGCTGTTCCATGTTCTCCTCATGCCCCCTCTGGGCAGCCTCCATCTGCTTCCGGAAGGCATTGTCCATTGAATGCAGCTTCTCCACAGAGGTTCTACAATATGAAAGTATATAAATTTGTTTGAATAAGAATACCAGTATCTTTAATTTCAAGATATAAGAATTTTCACTTTCACTTTTGAAATAAGGTATCACTGGAAAACTGTCTCATGTGAAATTTGGTTCAAAATTAAATGGTAAGAGACTTGGTATGGAGTCAAATATAAAAGGTTCTTTGTCAAAAAAAAAGTGCAGATTTCTTCTCTACTGTAAAATCATTGTCCCTCTTTATTTTTTCTTTCTCAGCTCAAATAATATAAAGAATTTTCAAAAGGCTTGTGTTGGTACAAAATATCTTAGTTCATGTTTTGATCATGGCCTTAGTTTTTGAATCAGTTCATAAAGATCTAAAACTGAGCAATACTACAGTAACTGTATAACTACATAAAACCTGTCTATAAAGACCACATGTCTACAAAGATGGTTGCTAAAAGCAGTTTTCAAACGGTCTATGTTTACCCCTTGACTATGGGAGCTGGTGGATTGTGTAAAAGTCGAAGGGGATTTCAGAAATTCTAAGGGTCATGTTAATAAAATTAAACCTGTTTACGAAGATCAACTGTCTACAAATATGGTCACTAAAGCATGTTTGACTGTTTTTACTTACTACTCTGCCTGGACAGCCTTGTCCCTCTCCTCCCTCATCTTCTTCTCTCTCTGATCAAATTTCTCCTTTACTTGTCTGACCTGCTTCTCTAGCTGGCCGATGATGTCTCCTTTCTCCTTCCACTTATTGTCCAGGGCTCTGCAAAAGAAGAATTTACAAATAAGACACAAAAATTGCTTAGAAATCAAAGGAATAATGATAATGATAATAATGACGACTTTCTAATTTCTCTGCTTCCCTTCTTCTTTCTTTGATCAAAGTTTTTCTTCACTTGTCTGACCTGCTTCTCCAGATGACCGATGATGTCTCTCTTCTCCTTCCACTTATTATCCAGGGCTCTGCAACACAAATATTACAAATATTAGAAAAATATAAGACAAATATTTGCTCAAAGAAGAATGACGATGATGGTGATGATGATGATGATGATGATGGCGGTGGTGGTGATGGTGATGGTGATGGTGATGGTGGTGATAATGATGGTGATGGTGATGTTGTTGATGACGGTGAAGGTGATGGTAAAGTGATGGTGATGGTGGTTATGATGATGATGATGATGACAATGATAAACCCACAATTTGTATGCTTGTTTGGTGAGACTGATAATGGTTTGCTAGTATTCTTTCACCAGCATTACTCAACCAACCTGTAAGCACGCTGGCTTTCTTCCAACTCTCCCTGAAGGTCTGCTACCCTCTCTTTCAGTTCTTCCTTACGTTCTGTCAATCTCTCCACCTGGTCACTCATCTGGTGATCAAGGGACTTCTTTTATCTTTCATTTTTATGAACAAAACCAGTTCTTTTTCATACTAACCTGTAAGCACGCTGACTTTCTTCCAACTCTCCCTGTAAGTCTGCTACCCTCTCTTTCAGTTCTTCTTTACGTTCTGTCAATCTCTCCACCTCTTCACTCATCTGCTGGCCGGAGGACTGCTCGGCTGCCAGCTGGTCCTCTAGACTCCGCTGGATGCGAAGGGTCTCCTCCCGCGCACTCTTCACCTCGTCATCTTTCTCAATCAGGCCCTGAGGAAATGAGAGATTTTAAATAATTACAATTTTATTTAAATTAAGTTTTCTGAAAACAATGCTTCGTTTTTTCCAAAGGTATTCTTAAATATTTTATTCTTCTTGCATCACTGGTTAAATTAGTCTATTACAAAAAGTACACATATTCCAAATAGTAAAAGTATAAGATGTATTCCCAATGTTAATACAAATGTCATACAAATCTTATGAATTTTTTTAAGAGAACAATTTTTATTTCACTACAGCCTTGCTTATCATTTAGGTTGAGTGAAACAAAATTCTACATCTAAAATTGGGTGACATACTTATACAAGCTGAGAGTTACAAAAACTAACTGGATCTTGTTTGTTTCCAATTAGTCTTCATCATTTTTGTGAACATTTTGGTTGGTTAAGTGAAACAAAATTCTACACCTAAAAAATGGGTGACATACTTGTGCAAGATGGTAGTTACAATGGTTACGATTGGTCATCATAATTTTTGTTAACATGATAGCAAATAACTTACATCTTTGAGTTTCTTGATGGTGTCTGTCTGATCGTCAATGACCTTTGTCTTGATCTTGAGGGCATCATTTTCTCTTTCCAGCTGTTTCTTGAGAGATGTGACCTCTGCTTCCTGGGCCTCTATCCTGGCTTCTAGTCTACCCCTATCCTGGGCTAGCGACACTCCTAAAATGGGTGAAAAACACAAAACAAAAACATAACATTTATAACTAGTGATATGTTTTACATAGATCCAAGAACAAATTAGTTTGGTCTTAATCATATGGGCATTGTTCCCCTTTCCAGATGTTTCTTGAGGAATGTGATCTCTGCCTCCTGGGCCTCTATCCTGACCTCTAGTCTAACCCTATCCTGGGCTAGGGACACTCCTAAAGTGGATGAAAAACGTAACATCAAGACAATTATTACCAGTATTATATTCATCCAAAACCCAATTACTTTGGTATTGGTCTTGTTGACATCATTTTCTCTTTCCAGCTGTTACATTTTTAAACAACACCTCAGCCTCCTAAATGGGAGAAATACAAAACAATAACATACAAATATTACTGATAACATGTGAAATACAGATTCAAGACCTGATTACTTTGATCCTTATCTTGAGGGCATCGTTTTCTCTTTCACACTTTTTCTTGAGAGATATCACCTCTACCTCATGGGCTTCTATATCCTGGCTACTAGTCTACCCCTATCCTGGGCCAGGGACACTCCTAAAATGAGAGAAAAGAAGCAAAGTGTTGTACAGAACAGGTTTAACTTTCTTTGATAACATCACATCTTGAGATCAGACTCCATCACTCCTAGTTCTCTTTATAGCAATTACTTTGTGAAAGTATGTACTTTTATAACTAATACTTTGCTGAGCCAAAAACTGCCCCTGCAGCTTCCTGAAAGAGATATTCAAAGATTTAGAGTAAATAAATTCATATCAAATGAGATAAAACCTAACTATAGGGCCTCCAGGATATGTTATTATATTCAATGTCAAATCAAATCAAATCAAATCAAATCAAATCAAATCAATCCTCACCTTGCTGAGCCAGTTGCTGCCTTCACAGCTACCTCTTGGCTAAGTCCCTCCGCATCACTCTCCAAAGCAACTATCTGTGCAGCCAAACGTGACTTCTCCTGACGTAGTGCCTCAAGGAGCTGCAGCCTCCTCTGGCTCTCATCATATCATATCAAATCAAATCAAATTAAATCAGATGAACTCTCTCACCTTGTTGAGCTAGTTCCTGTCCCCACAGCTTTCTCTCAGCTTTGAGTCCTTCAACCACACTATCCATAGCAACCATTTTTGCAGCCAAGTGTGACTTCTCCTGACGAAGCACCTCAAGGATCTGTTGCTTTATTTGCTTTTTATAAAAAAAATAAATCTAATCAAATCAAATAAAATCTCACCTTGTTGAGCTAGTTCCTGACCCCATAGCTTCCTCTCAGCTTTAAGTCCTTCAACTACACTCTCCATAGCAACCATCTGTGCAGCCAAGCGTGACTTCTCCTGACGAAGCACCTCAAGGACCTGCAGTCTCCTCTGGCTCTCATCAACCTGGCTCTCTAGATTCTGAATGCCAGACTAGAATGGCAGAGAAAAGCAATATAGAAAATGATGTACAAAACTTAGTTCAACACTTTCCCAAAAATTTTCCAAAATAATCAATATTTTTGTCAGCTGATCTGAGAGAGACTAAAACAAGCAACATACATATACACATATACATGAATATGTAACAATACTACAATGCGATCAATGACTTTTCAATATTGAAAACTTCAAACAATAACTCATCCCATTCAGGACTCGACTCTCTGTAGATGCATGACATATCAAAATTGAATTATATTTGTAGGGTTATTAAGAACAAAATATTTCACATTGGAATCTGGTTGACTTACCCGTGAAGAAGATATTGCCTCCTGTTTGGCTCTGGAAAGTTCTGTGATGCGGCCTTTCTGCTCTTTCACCATCTGAACAAAAAACAACAGCATATTTGATTTTGTACAATTACACAAAGTTTATCTTTTTCTCCAATGTAATGATATTAACTGACATTTTTGTTATAGAAAATTGTTTGGTTTGTTCAACTGTAGAATACATCTGGAAAACTAGATGGATCTTCGATTGCTCGCAATCAAAAATTATGCCTCCGCTATCACGCGATTCTATTTTTGCATGAATAATGAGCCCTGTAACCTTTGACCTTTGACCTCATGACCCACAAAACTAATCAGATCATTGGCTCTCCAATATACATACATATACCAAGTTTAGTAATAATCTGTCAATCGGTTCTTGAGATATCGCGATCACAAGCTATTTTTGCATATATAATGAGCCCTGTGACCTTTGAACTTTGA
>JAUELG010066572.1:3894-15208 GCA_031471515.1 Dendraster excentricus | reverse complement strand
TACCACCCTCAATTTTTCACATTTTTAACAAGTACAATCATGAATAATTGTCTACTATAATTTAAGATGAAGGCCTACATGAACTTATTTTCAAGCACTTTACTTTTCACACAATATGCTTAGAATAATGATATAGTAATAAATTGTTAACATTGAAATCAGCTGTAATAAAAGTTAGCGATATAAAGAAATATATAATAATAAGGAAAGAGGAAATAAGCCGTAATCATTATTTAAATCAAGGTATTCAATGAGGAGAGATTTTGTATGAAAAATAAGCTGTAATCATGTATCTAAATCAAGGTATTTAATGAGGAGAGAGGTATAAAGAAAGATACATTGTAAGAGAAATAAGCTGTAATCAGTTATCTAAATCAAGGTATTCAATGACCAGAGCAGTATAAAGAAAGATACATTGTAGGAGAAATAGATAGTGAGATATATGAGGGCAATGTACTTTCTTGGAGCTTCGGAGTTCGGAGCGATTTCCTTGAAGTCTAGTCCCTAAATCCCTTGAACTTGTCCTCATATCTGGGAAAGCTCCTTCCTTATCGAACCGGCACACGATAGAGGAGCGTCTCCTTTGTGCGATTTACTTGAGAGCCCAAGTATTTCTCAATTATGGCTCATAAAGTCATATGTATATCAAAGCAATTGATGGCTCTTTAATACCTATCGGGCTATCTCCCCGCTCTCTTATTCCAAATTCATTCTTCGTTGATGGCCTAGCCTCTTCTCCCCCTTTTCAGAACTGCGTGTCTTTCCGAATTCTTGATGTTATATGAGCCATGAAGATCGGGTATATTATGGAGGTAGGCTTTGATGGGCTTGTAAATTGCCCTTGCTTAAGATAGCCAAAACAATCCAGAAACGGACCGAGGCATACACAGGAATATGTAAAGATGAATGGTAGATTTCTTTTTTACAGAGAGTGTGTGTGTGTGTATCCCTCCTTTTTATTTTTATCATTGATGAAAGAAGGAAAAAAGACTCTAGAAAGATCACAGAAAAGCCGACATGGGCTGTACAAAAGATCCCATCCGTTAGGAAATGAGTAGGGCATTTAGTTTAATGATGATCTTTCATTTGTATTGAAAATTTGTCAAGATGCTATTGTAGTTTTTCGAGTCACCCATCATGAAGGCTTTGTTACAGATAAGAGCACTTTATGGAAAATTGCTCTAGTTGGAAAATTGCTAAAGTAAATACTTTTATGGAAAGTTAAAAAAAATTATTTCTCCCAAGATATAGAAATGGAATAGATAGCTATATATAGTTCTCTGTGTTGTACTTCTTACATATTAATTTCTATATAGTTTTATAGATTTAATAACGTAAGTTCTGTTTTACATTTGGGGGCCAAATAGATAGATAATTCATTTTTCATTGAGAAATGTTTTTTTTTTATATTAATGCATGTTATAGAGAATAGGGGTTTGAGAGAGACAAATATATCAAAGAGGGTTCCATTGGCTTTCTTATCAGTTGCTAGCAATATATTTGTTTTGTTAACAAGGACATGTTTAATATATTGGCTTTTCTACAGATCTCT
Source organism: Dendraster excentricus (assembly GCA_031471515.1). NCBI lineage: Eukaryota > Metazoa > Echinodermata > Echinoidea > Clypeasteroida > Dendrasteridae > Dendraster > Dendraster excentricus. The sequence goes on along the minus strand of JAUELG010066572.1, from coordinate 13,656 downwards.
ATCTGACTTGGTCCCTTCTGTTCACAAAAGCCATTTTTCTTTTATTAATAGCTGTTTCTATAGGAAGGACTTCCCACGCTGGTCTTTTGTTCTGCTTCATGGTTGAGCCTCTCTTTATCTCCCGTATCATAGCACCGATCAATAAAAGATTTTAATAATATCTCCCCACAATCAAATAATCTTTCTCTTTAGGATAACTTGTCTTTATCACGGAGTGAAGAACTAATTCGTGTGTGGTCACTGCTATTGAGAGGTAACCAAGCATTGAGTGTTGCATGCCCCCCATCTCCCGGCTAAGTCCTGGCTATCTTCCACCCCAGTGCCGACGCCCATTCAAGATCCCTGCCTCCCGCACTTGGCATTTCTCATCGCAGGTTCTTGCACTTTTTTCGCTGCATTACCCTTTCAAGGGGCCGCCTCAACCGTAACAGACTCAAACCTTTTCTGTGCAATATGTTTTTCAGTTGCCGAGGCCTCACAGGCAGCTTGAGAATGGAGGGATCTGTTCCGATCGGTTCATCCATTGTGCCATGTTGCATTTCTCTCGATGGCGAGAGATGCTGGGAGTGGACGGTTCTACATGGATGCGCAGGTCTTTTTACTCCCATTCAGTCCACAGCCCAGCCGCACCTCTTCAATTATATCTACGTCCAAACGAGAGAGGCAGAATTAGAGAAATATTGGTGGGGTCCTAGTATCGATGAGCTAATGAGTGTGCTTTGTTTGGTCGTGGACTGCAAGGCCTCAAGATAAAAATGCAACGACAAAAGGCAGGAAGAGGAGAACAAAATAGATGGAAAGAAACTCCCCGTTTTCTCCCACGTTTCACTCCTGGTTTTACGCTTTTCTCATTATGTTTGTTGCTCAATTGTTGCTTGTATTCTTCTTATTCCACCCAAGCCTGGTCTGGGAATGGGCAGGATATGCAGTATCTGAAGCAGAACCCCAGTGATTACACTAATTGATTTGCTGTTTTTCTGAGATGAAATTCATTTTGAAGTTGGCGTTGGTCGTGAGCTTCAAATCCATAAGAGAAATTCACACTTGGATCATTGTACTGGACCCTTGAAAATGAATATTTACAGTCACAGTTTACTACATGACAAATTGCCCAAATATAGAAATATTAATATAAATCTTGTTCATTAGACGAATATCCAAGTCAGCTATATATATTTGGCTTAAAGAGTTCTCTTCAATCTGTGCTTATACTTGTTTAATATGCGGACAAATCAAGTATGCCATATTACCTTATGGATATATATGTGTACTTAGTTTTCTTTTATGAATAATAAAAAATAAAGAAAAGAAAAGAAATCTCAGACATTCCTTTCAAGAAATGAGACAGGATGGGAATGACGACAACCCGAACCAGCCACAAATCCTTCACAATCACACACACAAAGAATAAGCTGGAGGCCAAGGGGGCAGTCCAAAGCAAAAGATCAGAGCTTCCTTTTTCTTCTTCCAGATAGCGTGAATTATTATTTCGGTTTTGGCCTGTGGCTGATCAATGGTGCAAGACGCGATGTAAACAAGTTGTGTACCGAAGAAACCAAGGATGAATTCGGCCTTGGATTTCATGCTACCCAAACTTTGCTTCAAAAGAAAGCCTTCTTTTGATGTCTATCTACCATATCTCTTCAAACGGCTGAACAGAATGCAAAAATAAGTTTCTGCCCAGTCATTTTGATTGTCCTCTTTATTTTTCCAGTTCTTTCTACAGAAACCTCCCTCTTTAATTTTCTGCTTGAGCGTTATCCTTGTATGTGATCTGCCATCCTTTTCACATGATTGAATAGCCATAATATCTTGGGACTTTGGCTTTTCAGAGTGTGGGGATCTTAAAAATGCATTTTTATTTGTTATTTGGGGTTCATAATCTCTGAGGAATGTTGATTAAATGCAAAAATTGTTTTCTTTCTAAATGATAAATTCTTGCAGTGGGTCCCACTGTGGAAAGATACTGGGAAAAATTGAAGCAAACACGAAATAATTCCCTCAGTTCCTCAAACGACAACCAGCCCAACTAATAAACTTAACAAGTAACTATGTCAGAGGTAGCCAATTTTTATCGATATAAATTATATAGAACTGTTGAACCATAATAATGAAGTTATTTCTAATTTGAGAATAGGTCTCAAGTATTGTGTAAATTAGATACTGAAACCATTTTTTCCCAGCTTACATAAAGTTGTATCAGGGCTATTGTGGTAGAATCAAACTTTGATATTTCAAATATATTTATGCAAAAAAACAACTTATTATCAGCATCATCTCATAAAGTGAACCCAAACTAGAAATTTGTCTGTAATAACCCTCTAAACTAGACATTCTTCTTTTAATTGTTTGGCACATTCTAAAAAAAAAGGAACAATTCTATTGATTTCTTCACAGCTTAAACGTAGCACAATTTATAACAGTTCTCAGAATCAACAGGTAATTCAATTCAAGGTGTTGTTTTCAGCTATTTGAAGCTAAAAGGCTAAATTTAACGTGAATTTACAATATATATGTGTTTTAAAGAAGAAAAAAAAGTTTCCTTAACAACACTGCACTCGATAACCTGCACCCTGACGCCAACCCACCTGCGGAAGGCCAAGCTGATGTTCTTCTTTGTGCGCTACCCAAGCTCCGCGTTGCTGCGGCAACACTTCCCGGACGTCAAGTTCAACCGCCACAACACCTCGCAGATCATCAAGTGGTTCAGCAACTTCCGTGAGTTCTACTACATCCAGATGGAGAAGTTCTCGCGGCAGGCGGTCAGCGACAACGTGGAGAGCGCCGACGATCTGAAGGTGACTCGTGATTCGGAGCTCTACCGCTCGCTCAACCTCCACTATAACAAGAGCAACGAGTTCACGGTAAGAAACTACCATTGATTTGCTTGCTTCAAAGTCTTTGCCTCAATTTGCGAAAACTACCACTTTTGCTTTGCTTGAAAGTCTTTGCCTCAACTTATTTAAAGCGTGTATTTGCGAAAACGGCTAAAAGCCATTTTTGTTAGTTGGAAGATAAAGATACCATCATGTTTCCCACAAATAAAAAAATCTGTCTTTGAAATTATTAATATCTTGTATCATGATTACAGATATGATTATTAAAGAATTGAACAAGCAATCTCTCAAAATCTTTAGAATTGTTATTTGGAAATTTGAAATGTTTGTTTATTGGCATGCAGCGTGAATGTGTGAACCCACATCAAACAGACAAACAGATACTATTTAGTTAATAGTTATGATATTGACACATACTCGTTTAATGAGGTAGGGAAGTGTGGGTGTCTCTGTGGTATGCCACTGTAACGAATTATGGGTACGATACCGTGAAGCATTCTATTAATGTCTTGAAACACGCAAAGTAGGTCCCACAATGCACTAAAATGGTACAAGATCATGAGCAGCGGGCGTGAAGGGTATCTTAGTCCGACCCACTTCTGTTGAAACCGTCCCTGCATAAGAAATCAACCCATTGCATGCAGAAAGCTGGTGGATCACATTTATGCTCCATGGGGGATAGTTTAGATGTAGACAGAAAAAGATTAATCAGAAGTATTCAGACCAGACTATACTTTATGGAAATACTATATTACACTGACATGGGGCATTAATAGGGCCCACAAAGCATGACGAATGCTAGCCACTGAATTAACAAATTGTTTTTAAACTGTGTTGATTGAAATTTGTCAACCCTAAAACCAGTCAAGTGGTGTTTGTTTGATTACTGTCATCACGCAAAATATGTTTTTGATCCGGACTATTTTCCCTTGTATTTTTCTTTTTCAGTAAGTATGCATATCTGTGGGTGTTTGTGTTTGCATTTTGATACACCTAGAAGTCAATACCGTAAAACTCGGTGAATAAGGCGCACTTTTTTCTGTTGGAAAAAAATTTGAAAGTCGGGGGTGCGCCTTATACACGGGTACAAAAAAAAAAAATTGTGTTTTTTTTTTTTTTTTTAGAATTTTTTTTGGGGTACCCTGTAGTCATATTCAGTGCACTGAACTGGTGTTCTACACTGTACCTTACATTGGTGTAAGGCATGACAAGAGCTTGAAATCTTGTGACAACATTTTTCAACATGTACCTTTTTCCTACATAAATAATAGTGGTTATGAAAAATTGTAAAATGCAAGTTTTTATGCAGTAAGTATTATTAAGTATTCCAACAGCACTACAGGGTGACTAACAAAAAATACAGGGTGGTCTTTTTTTTTTTTTTTAGAAAGTTGGGGGTACGCCTTATACACGGGTGCGCCTTATACACGGAGTTTTATGGTAAACTAAGTGACACTCATTTAGTATAAAATTCTCTCAAATTTTGCCAAATGTTATTAAATGAAAGTTCTGACATTGTTTGTGTATAAATAACACTGGATTAACGATGATTAGGGTGACAGACAATGATAGCTTGACAGAGCGTTCTTCGAAAGAAGTTTTTTTAAAGTGCCAGGAAAAATAATGGAAACTTCCCAAGTTTCCAAGGACTCTAAGTCGTTAATTATCTATTGACATTAACATTGTAGGTAACTGTTATAAACAGATGACATTTACCCTACTTACAATGATCAAATTCTGATGTATCCTTCACTGACAGAAATAATTATTAAATTATGCACAATATAAAGTTTGCCATTATTCTCCTGTCATAATATGGCTACTTTTTATTATAGAAAGATGTCATTCTGAAAGGAAAGCCCTGATTAGTTAGGCTGTCAACAAACACATACTTATTATATTATACTTGGTCCATAACTTTTTTTTATTTTTAATCCTGTTCGCTACTAAATTTTACAATTGTAATGGAGTTTATACAGGACCCAATATAGTAATGTAGGCAAGCATCTAGTATCGTACTTGCATGGAAACTTGTGTTACTGCAGCTTCCTCCACTGTTGTGATAATGGTTGTTTGGTCAAGATTGTGTAATGTCTGTTCATCAAGTTTCAACAAATTCATAAAACAATATTACGCAACTGCAGTGTATCAAAAATTGAATTATGATTCATGCCTTCAACGTTTTTTGCAGAGTTTAAGATACAAGTTTGCAGTTCCCAAAATAGCAAAATATTTCTTGAAAATGATAGCTAGGGTTCCCCCTTTTCCTAGCTGCCTCCGTGTCTCCTTTTACAGTTCTGTTCTATATCTATATCTCTATTTGTAAATCCTGAATTGGCAAGGAAAGGAAGATAAGCATTTCCTTACTATCAATCTGTGGAGAGAGAGTGAGAGTGCATTGCACTATCGTATCCTGGCTGGTGAGGGGTTAAAGTGGTCCAGCAATTTGGTTCACGATCCTTTACATAAATTATCATAACTCCCTCCTCAAAAAGAGAGTTATGCAATACCAAGATATTTAAATGCGTTGTTTAAAAGTGAAGTATTTGGCCTGTTGCACTTCTACACCCTCAGTTAGATGTTTACTTTGAAAAAGAGCAAAGCTTAATCAGTCTCACTTCTCAAATACGTAAAAAAAAGAACAAATCTGCTGATGACAAACGAGACCACTAATCTTAAAATTTGTCCTGATATCAAAAGTGCAGTGGCATCTGTGAGGTCTCGCTCCGGCCAATGTTTTGATCAACAGAATTATGATCTCCATTACTTAATTCTTTCCAGTTTGGCAGATGTCGCACAAGACCATCATGCAAGCAGCTCATTTATTTTTTGTTTTAACATCAATTCTTGCCCTAATTTTGTGAGACTTTTGTCTTTATCACTGCCTCTCCACCTTTTGTGGGTGGAAATTGGAGTAGTTATCCTTTTATCCAAGTAACTTTAACTCACTATGTGCTGGCTCTCCTAATAGAGTTAATAATGCATTGGTATACTAGGTATATGTGGTTGTTAAAGTCACACCGCCAAACCGAAACCAGACCAAACTTCTGCTTTATCGGGCACCGGCAAGAGCCCGAACCGGGGGTAGTAGTCATAACAAAAGAGACAGACAATTTCGATACAACTCCAACACCAAACCACTAGCACCCAGAACGTCCCCAAAACGTCCCCGAATTATTCGATTTGGATTCGATTTGGCGGTGTGACTGCTGCATTACAGCTGAATGACAGGAAGCGCTTCCTAAGACAGTCAGTCATCGAATGGAAAGAAAAGAAAAAGAAGTACATGGCAACAGCTCGGAATAATATTTGCATAAAAACGTTATATATGGGATGTAGAAAAGGAAGAGGGCTTGTATTTTCGGATACTCAAATGTATACTTGATAATTGACAGTACTTATAAATCAACACTTAGGGGACTGCAGTTTTATTAGTCATTCATGGTCCTGCATCATAGATTTGTATATTATCTCTATAATCAAAATGCTGTCGACTAAAATTGTGATTTGTGAATCATCATTTAGCAGACGGGGAAAACTTTAATAATCAAAATTGTTGTTAATATTCAAGAAATATCTCCATTTCAATTTCACCCCACCTCACTTATCTCCCCACCCCCTCCCCAAAATTATAATGTAACTTTCAAGTTATAATCTAAAATTACCACTTCTTGGGGATTAGTCCTCTAAATAAATAATATGCTGTAAGTGTCTTCATTCAACATAATAAGTCATTGTAAAATTAAAAAAGAAATATCTCTCAGCCTTGAAGCTATACATACAATCCATCAAAATGATCAGACAATTGTCTTCCATGTCTTCTATCTAATCTTGCTTCATGTTATTTTTGGTGCAAATCTCTTACACATTTCTTGAACAGGCGAGAAAGGGTTGTTGAACTACCTTGATTTGGGATTTTAGCAGTTTTGGTGACATACTAGTCATAGACTTTGCTTCTTTTGAACCAATATAAACAGGTATTGGATGGAGGCATATGTATGGTAACTGGACAGTTTGTAGCACTTCGTGAAAGCGTTAGGCTACCCTAGTTGGGGATTACAATTTTAGACTATGAGTTGAGGTGTGAGTCAGATACTTGAAAGGAAGAGGATAAGACTTGATTGTGAAGTAGCCTCAATTTTGAACCATGGTTTGAAAGGGTTTGTAAAGACATTGAAGGCATGGCATCTAGGACAGTTAGCACTTGGTGAGTGTTTGACTCCCGGTTAATAGGATCAGGGTTTGAGACTATGTGGTGAGCCAGAGACTAGAATGATGACTACGTTTAAAATAATATTGATATGAAAAGGCTTAAATTTTGGATCTAGGATTGAAATGGGTATATAGCGAAATAGGAGGCCTACATGGTAACTGGACAGTTGACACTTGCCACTTGGTGAGTGTAAGACTCTCCTAGTGAGGGATTAAGGTTTTTAGACCGAGGTGAGGTCTGAGTCAGAGTCTTGAAGGTTAAGGATAAGATTGATCTGGAGAAGGAGGGCAAGGCTGAAAACTGCATTAAAGATATTTTATTATAAATGACTTTCAAAGACTTTTCTTAAAAACTAAGTTTTATTTCACTTATAATTTGAATGCAATTTTGTGGCATGTCAGCCTCAAAGATAATTTACAAGGTAAAGAAATATTTGTATAGTAGTACACACACTAATATGCACTAACTTTGAAAGAGCGAAGTTATGACAATATTTCGTAATGTAGAAAGCAACTCCATGCCAGTTTCTTTGAACAAAGGAAGGCCATAATTTCTGACGTTGATACGTGCCACCTTCTGTTGAAGGCCTGTTGATGAATAACTAAGGTGAAGACAGAAAACTTGAGCAATTAATTTCAGTTTTCTTGGCTCTGATGCACAACATTTTATCCTCATCACGCAATGGGAGCTCTCATTCTTTCTCCCCCTCTACAGCTTCTTCACTTCTGTTTAACTTAGAACTACATTCCATTTTATCTTTCCCATCATTCATGTTCTCTCTATCTATTTGCTCTGTATACTTTCTCTCCCCCTTTATCTTCCACTCTCCCTCCTCCCTTGTGCTCTTTGTGTCTCTTGCCCCCTCCCCCCCCCCCTTCGCTATCCCCCTCTCTACCTTTATCTCCCCCCTCTTCCCCTTCACATTTTCTCTTCACGCTGACCCCCTTTCCGTGTTTCACTCTGCTACTGTTTCCACCTTTTCATAATCATGCCCTACTGTTTCCACTGTGTCATGACCATGCCCATAACTATCCCTTCATCATCTAACCATGAACTCCTCGAGAGCCAAGTTCCCTCCACCCCAACCAAACTTCATCACCAGTCAGATGCTCCCCTCTCTAATTGTACGTGGCATAGATTTTACCACAGGAGATGATGGCTCTAGAACATTGCCTGCCCCAAAAACCCAGTTAACCCACTCCCTTCAGGGTTCTGAAAAATTCCCATATAAGCTCTGTTCATAGACCACAAGGTTCCCATGCAATGTAGGCAAGGTGTTAACCTGTTCCTTTCTGGAGGTGTTGTCATTCCTACTAAATGGTCCACCTGGTTCCTATGCATCCCTCCCGTTGGCAATGCATTCAAAGTGCTTGCACATTGTTATGTCTCATATGGTTCTTAATTGACTATTAGTGTTCAACTTGCACGATCTTGATCATCTCGTTTGCCATTTAGGATCGGCGGAGGCAGCAGGTGCTGAATGTCACACCCCTTTCTAATACTTCCCCATCTGATTTTCAATTTAGTCTGGTAGGACCCGTCATAATTGTGTCTGTCAGTCACCCCTCCCCGTCACTCAAGGCGTGGTGACTTGGTAGCCCCTCACACCTACAAGGGGACTGGTTCACCAGCACTTTTCCTTATGAGAAAACCATCATCGCTTTAACCCTCTTGGTCCACTACTATGAAACGCAACCAAGTATCTATATATCTACGATGCACACTTAGGGGTGTGAGGGTTTGTGTCGAGCGGGCTGCCAAGGGGTATAACTCATTGCCTGTGAATTGCCTACCTACAGCTCCCCCTCTCCCTCTCGCTCTCTCTCTCGCTCTCTTGTCAGCCTGCCATTGGTCGGTTGGACGGTAGCTGCTCAAGCAATCTCCGTCTAAAACTAAACTGGCGCTAAGATTGGATGAGACAGATGTGTATTTGACACATTTCCTGCATCCGACTCCCATCAGAGATCAGTGCCAACCAGGGGTGTTGTTCCAACAGTCAAGGGCGGGTAGCTTCCAACTGATTCAAGGCTTGAATCACTCACTCATTCATTCATTTATTCATTCATTCGCTCACACGTTCATTCATTCATTGCCTCAACTCCAGTAAGGAGTCTTGACACCCCGACCCCACCCCCTTACTTTGACTCGGAATTCCTAGTCAGGAATCCTTTCATTACTAACCTATTTCATTTTGGAACCTGGTGGGCCCTGAACTGGTTTACAAAGAAGTGATGTACTTTGCAATAACCAATGCCTGTAAGTCTATAAATTCAAGTGTACCTTTGCTTTTGATATTTGACCACAGCATGAGCAGTCAAGTATGGGGTAAAATACACCCTCTTGAGCCAATTGGGAAAGACAATGGCGCTCAGTTTCATTATTGTACATGTACTTCAGAGATAATTACGATTTTAATAGCCTCTTACAAATATGATTTAAATAGCTGTTTCTTTTATTTTTGATAAGTATCCCAAAAACAAGGAATAATGTGACTCCATATGCAGAACCTGATTTACCCCAAAATCAAAGTTACTTCCTTTTCGCTCTCACCCAATGAGTTTGCCTTTTAAACTTTTGGTCCCTTCTTGCACTTCCCCCCATGGATGTCCTCCACACTTGCATTGACATTGGTAGGACATAAAGGCATGCTGATAATTGATGTAGCAGCCTGATCAAGAGGAAACCAAGAGTTCAAAGTACTTTGCAGTCACA